>ML213531.1:56762-115775 GCA_004369045.1 Heliocybe sulcata | reverse complement strand
CAAAAGTGTAGTCTTGAATACATTTTTTACAAAGTCCGCTTGTAGTCGAGACTACAATTTTGGATTTGTAGTGCCACATTTCAGTAATCTGTCCATCGCTCACCCTCCTGTTGCCATGACTACCTGCAATTTCAAATATATTATCTAGACCATATTACACACCATTCCAAATATTTTGGTGATTTTAGGAGTGCTCCTGGCTGCACAGTGGGCCTGTCTTTGGAACAGGCACTACAAATTGTCTACTTACTCATTGCTTACCGTGGGACCAGTCGAGCGGAGTTTCAACTACAAGATTTCCGCGCCGGTTGACATTTGAGGCTTCTGATTGGCTGCTGGCTTGCCATTAGAGCATTCATTAGTATTGACTACAAATGGTTGTAGTTGTGTTATCACTGATTATGCTTGAGGCAACTATGATGCAATCAGACCGTAAAAGTTTGAAACTTTTACAGTCCAACTACGTCATAGCCCTGCTCAGCCACAATCTGCCTTCAGTCAGTGCTCTGAGACCAATAAAAATACCGTAGAAATCACTAAAAATCAGAATATATTACTGAGACCAGAAGCGGTGTTATAACATCTATTAATAGCACCATATCATGTGCGGTACATCATAGAATCACTCCTGTAAGCCCAAAGGAAGTCCAATAAATGTCCTGAATTGCCCAGAAAATCAGGATGACTGGGAAGTACACAACAACCAATGCTTCTAGCTTATATAAGCCCCAAAACAGTGTGGAGTGGCTTCTGACAGTCCAGTGAAGTCAAAAATTGCTTAAAAATGCGCAAAAACATCAAGACAGCTGGCAGTAATTAGCACCTAGACGTCCCACGCTACGAGCCATATAAGGCTGGGTCATGCAACTCCCGGTAGAGCCTAGCGAGGCTCATACCTGTATTCCACTAATACCGGCGGTGCTACCGGGGCTTGGGCAGGACTTGTAGAGTTGCTGTAGGGTAGTATATGACGTCTATCTACACTTTCCCTTGCCTGCTGCCGAGAGTGTTGTGATGGTGCCCTCGGAACGTTCCGATACCAGATCGGGCATAGGAATGCGCCCAAGAATCCCGCCGGCGCGCCTCTCACGTGGATGGAAGCTCCGCCGGCTCGCACTCACTGTCTGGAACGGTGTGGAAGGCTATTCCTTCGACATTACCCCTTCCCTTCTGAGCACCATGGCTCTACTATTCAATAAATAGCCATAGAAACATATGTGCCATAATTTGCATAGGATGTAAAGACAGGAGGACTATATCAGCTTTTAATTAAAGGCCGCCCCAGTGCACACCTTGCTCCCCGATGTTGCCAGCATAGCTGTGCCATTCCCCGCCTCCATTGGATAGGGTATTCATGAGTGAGAAGCAATTCTCCTCCAGGCTGCTTGCAAACCGGTCTCCCTCACCCAGGTTGAACACTGGCGTATTGCTGGGGCCCGCGCCGTTGGCAGTGATCGAGAAGGGGAGGGGAGGATAAGAGGGACCAGGCATGGTGACGGGGTCCGTGCAGTCATCCCAAGGAGCATATTCGGGCATGCTGAATGGCGGAATGGGGAGAGGTGCATGGTTCTCCTTATCCGCTGTGCCAAGCCCAGGTGCAGGAAGGAGAGCAGGTGCAGCGGGCAAGGTCATTGGGGGATCGGCTGTGGGTGATGGTGACAGACGGGGACCAGATCCTAGAGTGGCTGGGGATACAGCTGACTGCTCACCGCCACCTGAGTCCACATCAGCGTCATCAGCTTCACTGATGAACTCGCTGCTCTTGTGCAGCGGGCCATTCTTGTGCTTCTTCGCCACCGGCTTACTCGTTGCCACCTTGCGCTTCTGTCCTGCCCCAGCATCTTCATGCTTGCCACCTTCCTGGTCCCTGTCCTCGCTGTCAGTCTCACTGTCGACTGTTTCCGCTGCTGCCTTCACAATCAGGGCGCGATCCAGTGTTGCAATTGGGTCTGTGGTGTCCGGGTCATTGCGCTCGGTATCGAGTCTCTTGAATTCGGCATCAGTGATCGGTTTCCAGTACGTCACCCCAGTCTCCCAGCTATTCTTGAGGACTTCTAGTGTTTCGAGCCTTGTGGCGATGTCGCTGAGGTTCCCGAAGCTGATGCTGCTTGGCCAACCCGTAATGACGACGTGGTGTGCCTTGACGATCTTCTTCCAGTATTTAGTGTACTCCATTGTCAGGCGCAATACCCTTGTGGTGTCACCTATCCCACAGGCATATTAGTGATATTCAATGCAAGATATTGTAACTCACGGAGCTTCTCAATGATCAGCTGTCGAAGGGCAGCTCTCACATTGGTAATTGTTGACTTATACTTCAGTGCAGCCCCTGCACCGCTATCAACACTGAGGTCATCTGAGTTTGTACCGTCATTCACTTACCGGTGACACCTGCCAAGGCATAGCCCTCCATTCTGGTGATAAACTCATGTGGATCAATCTTCCGGGAGTCTTGCAGGTAGTCTTCAACACCAGGAGTCCCAAAACCACGCGCTCTGCCAAGAGACATTCGTGGTACCCCGGCAGGCGAAGACGAGAAGCTCAGTGCCGGTGCGATATCGCAATGACTGTGCCTGTGTATACAGCATTAGCACTGAACATGCTCAGTATATATTAGCGGGCATACCGCAGCTATAATGTCCTTGAAGGTGGACATGATATCGTTTACCTTGGAGCAATTGTTTGTAGTCTTGAGCACAGCTTCCTCCTTCTTCCAAGTGTCGAGTCACTGGACTAGAGCCTCCTTCTCCTGATCAGAGAGTGCATCATACCGTGCTTTAAACTCAGCGTCCTTCACACGTGTAGGCATCGCGTTCCGTCCCTGTGCACCTAACGGATCTTATTAGTAGAATATACATGGCACAACTCGTAAAGACACATGCCTTCTTCCTTACAGAATTTTCCATAAGCATTCCAAGCCTGCAAAGCGTGACTGTTACTTAGTGCATTGCCTTTTCCTGTATGCAAATCTTGCTCGACGGTCTGTAGAGACTTCCCGTGCTTCTCTGCCAGTCCTGCTGTAATCTCCTGCACCTGCTGGAATGCAGCTTGAAGGTCCCGCAAGTAAGCTTTCTTCCGTTGTACCTTGGCAGTATGAAGAGTAGCTTGAACTGAAGTAGTGGGGGTGATCATCGGTGCTGGGATCTGCTGCTGAGGGAGAGGGGCTGATTCTCCAGCTGTTGCCTTCCGTCCAGTTCCTTTCTTTGCTCTCTTTCCTTTAGGACCTGTGGATTTGGCCATTGCTATAGGGAAAGCAAGAATGAGGCTGAGCGTTGAGTGTTGGTGTCCCTCTCAACGGCGGCAACGCCCAATCCCGCTGTCAACAAAGTCACGTGCCTTAGCCAGTTGCCCCATTGGAGGCGAGTAATGGGTATCATATGAAGCTAACAGCCATAGTTATATAGGCCTGATTCAATCAGACAAACGAAAGCAAGTACACTGTGACGAGAGATGTGATAATGCAACAGAAAACATACTGCAAGACTCTACGGCTACTTCCCCGATGTCCCTAAATTGCGCATCCATAGTTAGAAGATAAGATATAAAATCCAAGCAGTATTTACATACCTTCGACCCAGCAGAACTCATATCCTGCTCCAGCACCTGCGCAAGCTCATTTGAGAGCTCGAGGTCAAAGCCTTCTTCTTGTAATGCAATCTCCCACCAAGAGCGGTGGGTGGTCTTCACGAGTTTCTCGAGGAATACCAGGATGGTATCGTCGAGCCCTTTCTCATCGATGAGCGCATCAGAACGGGGCCCGATGCTGGTGATGATGGAAGAGAGCTTGTCGGTAGAGTGCAAAGAGTCGACACCATCCCAGGAGTAATGCAGAGAAGCACGAGAGGGACTGGTGACGGGTTGCAGCACAGATAGTCCACCAGAGCGTGATGGTGTTGGCGAACGAGACTTGCTGGAAGCCTGAACCACAGTTGATGGGGTGCCAAGTTTGTCCTTGTGGGTCCCCTGCGTGGCCATGGTCGAGTTGTGCAGCTCCAGCGCACTGATTCCCACCTTGCTGCCTGCGCGCATACTCCCCACCTCGAGCCTGTTCTTCCCGACTCTATCCCTCTCTATATAAGCCTGCTCGAGTCTGTCTGCTTCCTGGAAGACTCTCGAATCATCAGCAGTCAATGGAAGCTCAAGCACCTTGTCAGATTCCAGGGTGGACAAGGCACGCTCGAGGAACGCGTTCTTGAATTGATACCAGCCGGAACCGTTCGTATAAGGTGGTGGGATATCAGTCGGTGCTGGTAAGCCTTTTGGTGGCCTCGCGGATCGTTCGCCATGATAACCATACAACAGCATGGGAATGCCCGCATTCACATGGTGTTCCTCGACACGGTGCAGGTGCGAAAATGCCATAGTTGCGAATATGCCTGCTATCTGCGACATAGCCTGACCGAACTCGGCGTGCCCGCCATTCCTTGCAACAGGTTCATGGACTTCTCGTGGTGTAATGCATGCATCAATGCATAGATCTTCAATCGAATAACCTCCTGGCTTTGGTAGAGTACCCGGAATGCGGAGGCACACTGTGACGCCCCCATCTGCACGGTCTAGTGCGACAATCTGTGCAACATCAAGACCACGTTCATTGGCAAATGATTGAGCGACTCACAGCATCAAAAATGTCCTGCAGCATTTTCTTCTGCTCGTCGAACCCCTGCTTCCTTTCTTCGTCCCCTGCCCGCGCAGCTTCTGTCAACCCGAAATGGTTCCGATGCAAGCCATTTTTGCTGGCCAGCATCAAATGCTTCGAATCTGCATGAAGGCCATGGCGACTGATTGCTCTCAACGCTGCCTTTGCATCGGTTGAGATGGTGTAAGGCAATCGATATGGAGGGTTGGACATGAGGGACAGTGGATAGAGGTGATCGAGGCAGTGGCAAGGATGCGCGCGAGTTGAGTTTCTTGTTTAGTCTGTGTCCCGCCACTGCATTCCATCACCCTCCGAAATGCATCTTTCGAGTGTCGAGCATCATTCATGTACCATTAATCAAGGATCTGGTTCTTTATACATTCATTTGGTTACTTGCAATGACTTTCCTATTTTCTTGATCTGCATGGGGATGACACCGTCTCATAAATCCAGAGAAACATGTAATTGGCATAAACAAGGTACATGCAAAGTAATCGCCATCTGTTAGTCTAGGATACCCTCGACAAACGTAGTCATACACTCCAAGTCATGCAGCATCTCATCATCCGCTCCCGCATCCAATGCTTCACCTTCCCCATCGAGGACTTCTTCGACTATGCCATCGCCTTGAGGGCTTGAAGTCGATGTGCCAATGTCTGCCATAGGGCTGACGCCAATGCGAACCCCTGCATCTCTGGGTGCGGAGGAGCCGGGGATCATGCTGAGGCGGTCAAGGCGGGCGAGGTGCAAGAGATTGACTGATTTTCGGAGCTCCCATCGCTTGCGCACCTCTGCTGCAAGCCCTGCATCTGTCTTGTCGAGTTCTGCAAGACACACCGATGTTGCACTTGTCTCATCTTGTACGAAGGTGCGAAGATGATGGACTTCAATGTCCAAGCGCTGTATTTCTTCTCGCGCGCGTTCAAGCTGCAGAAGCTTGACCATAACCTCGCACTCAGTCGGTTGGGCCCAGCTGGCATCCCGGATATCGCTACGTGAGTGTCAAAGCAACTCAAACTCACCGAGAAATGTATACTCGACAATCTCATTCCATGATAGCTGCGGTCGGGGGGGAGAGTGGCTACGAGCCAAGGCATTGTACTTTTTTAAGGCATTCTGGATGGCCGTAGAACGCCGTTGATATGCCTCTACGTGGTTCTGGTCTCCGAAAACGCATTTTCGGGCTATTTGCGCAGATTCCCACGCTCTGTGCGAGAGTGAGCGTATCCGCGGCGTCGCGCTACGAGCAAAACTCGAGTTTCTATGGACTTTTCACTATTTCCGGCAATTCCCGACGACTCTCCGATCTCATTCGACAACCGCTCCACTGCTTTACGTAAGTGCGCGTGCTCATCCCAGCCATCACGGCGGTGTGGCAATACCCTCCCGACAGCGGCGGTGTTGCACGGCGGTGCTGCGCTGCCTCGGCGGTGCCTTTGCATGTGCTATCCATCAAGTTTCGAGTCAATTCCGAGGCTGTGCGTGCCTTGCGGGCACCGGCGCGGCCTCCACACGGCCCATCAGCGCTTTTTGATGCGGCGCTGTGCGCGTTCCCACGCTCTTTTTGGTATGCGCCCACCTTTGCACATGGTCACTGTAGTGTACGGAGATTGTTCCCCTTGTCTGAAGTCTGTGATGGATCATTTTCAGGAGTAGTTTCAGTTTGTTAGCATATGGTACTCGATTTATTTGATTTTCTCTGTAGTATACTTAAGTCGGACTTCCCGACACTGTACCCTAGGTTAGGTTAGCTTCGGCCTTAGGTTAGGTTAGCTGACTACCTCCCTGCGCAATCCTACTGTTCCCCTCTAAACTCTGCGTCTCTTATCTCTCTGAGCTTACTGCATCCACTATCTGCTGTCTCTCGTCGCTGCGCTGCTGTTCCCGATTTCCATCGCTGCTGCTGTCTGTGTCCCGCCAGACACCAGAGTTTCTCGATTTCGCGTTGTTCTATTTTTAGCGTCTACATCTATTTTTAGTTAGCGCGCGTATTCCGCTTCTAGAGTGCGCGACGTCGCGCGCCGTCGCGTTTTGATCGCATTCTATTTTTAGCTTTGATCGCATTTTTTGTTAGAGTATACGTCGCACTGTGGTTGGCGGTCTCGGCCCTATCCTTACCATTGACTCCCTCCGAACGTTTACTATACCCTTCGTCGCCCCTGACCTCGCAGCCATCTAGCACCAAGGGATTGGTGCTATGCTTTGTGGTTGTTGTTCCCCTTTAGGTCTGTGCGGGTTTCGTCGTGTGTTCGTGCCTTTCACCGTTGCAGAGCTTTGGTGATCTGTTGCCACAACTTGTAGCCTTGACGTTCATTAGTTAACATAGCATCAAAAAGCGACAATACATAGTACCTGTGCCTGACATATTCAGCTTCGAAAGTTCAAAGAGATGTTGCACTACGAGCCGCTCAAGTTCGTCGAGCGCATTCTTGTACTTACACTCACGAAGCTGGGCTTGAACAGCTTGGTACTCTGGCGTATCAGGCGTCCACCGTACATGAATCTGCAAGGCACTCTCGAGCTGGGCTGCAGTCGTCTCGGTGTTGATGTACTTGGTCTGGCCGGTTCTAATATCGCGACTGGCATTAACCAGTGATTTGTGGAGGTTTGGGAGGGCAGGAGTCATCGTGAGGTACTTCTGATGTCCCCGTGCTTTCTCGAGGGCCTCTCTGAGATAGGTTGGTTAGCGGACACAAACAAGACAGGACAAAATGGGGTGTACCGCTTCTCGTCAAGATCCTGGAGGGCCTCGAGGTACATGAACTGTAGGGACTCTTCGGGGGGCTCCTTCTTCAGGCCCTGGAGGTACTGCCTCTCCTGCTGGACGAATACGTGGCAATCCGACTCGGTCAAGCCGAGCCCGGTCAGTACCTGTCTGATTTCCGCGGGATGTGTGCTGATGATACGCATTGCTTCGTGATAGTGGTTGACGATGTAGTTAGCTGTTACAAAGTCAGTCAACCTCTTGAAAGGAGATAGTAAAGAACTCACAGAGAAGAGAGTACTTGTCGTCATTCCAAAACATGTAATGCTCGTCGATTGCCTGGTGGCGATGAAACCGGGATGCGTGCCGCGTTCTGGATGCAATTGCATTGGAGGATGAGAATACATGCTCGCACCCTTCAAAGTCAGTGCGCCCAGCACCCGTTACATACAGCGGGTGCCAGCGAAGCTGACACCCTCGATTGTGGGCATGCCCATGAAATGCACCGACCACAAACTGAATACCCCGCTCCTTTGCCTTCAGTGCCAGGCTGCTTCGACCCACAGTGCCTTCAAAAGCACAGCCGATGTCATATCCGATCATCAGCTTCTCTCCGAACACGTCCATAGCCTTGTCTACCACCGCCAAGCCATACTTCGCACTAGAGAATGTAAAGACAAGATCAGATCTGAATTCCAGTGAGAAGACATGACTTCGACGCACAGTTCACCACTATGGATCATGTCACAAGTGAGAAGGACTGTGCCATGGCAGCACGCCATGACGAAAATGCCGGACTCCTTGAAGAGCGCAAACATGTGCTTTCATTGCTCTGGACCGGCATTCCGCCACCTTTCGCCGGAGCCAGGCTCATCTTGCCAGTCATCCTCCGCATCTTGATCTGCTGAGTCATCTTCGGCGGCATCCTTGCAGTTACCAGGACTGTGCTAGAGAAGTATCTATCATCAGAAGCATGAGTGAAATGCAACTAACAGCATACCTTCACTTCGTCCTTAAAACAGTCCACCTCCTCCTGACTAACCCAGAATGGCCCTCTGGGCTGGCGGGTGTCCATATGCTCACACCGTTCTCGGACCACAGCATCTATCCGTTTCAAAGAATTATTTCCATCCATCTCACAGTGAAGTGAGAATGGCAAGGGTGCCTCATCGCGGAGCTTGTATGTACAGGCCGGGCAAAGTCGGAGAAGCTGGTCGTTCGGGCCATCCTGGTTCATTGCGGACCAGATGCGAGCGTCAACCCTGTTGAGGATTTCCAAGTAGACATCGTACGCTATCGTGAACTGCTCACAAAGGTATCGGCGGTACGGGACCTGAATAAGGTATTAGCAGGGAAGTGTGCTCACGTCGCAATGTCATACAGACCTTATGCAGATGGCAAAGCTTCCGGACCTCAGCTTGAACACTGAGCTGAGGACATGCACGATGGGTCTGCCGATAGACAGCAAGCGTCCGTATTGATATAGCAACACTGGGACGAATGGGAGATGCACCGATGAAGCCGTGGCGGATCAGAGTGGCATTGTGGTGGACTTCAGCCGCGGAAGGGGTGAAGGATCGAGTCTTCCGCCCTGAGCAGGTTCAGAAGATACAAACCAGCCTGAACACAGTCACTCACCAAATATATCTACTACCTCGATTGCGAACTCCCTGCCCTCCCCCTCCTCAGCCATACCCTCTGGTACAAGGCCATCCTGCTCATGTAGCCCATATACGAGATAAGCATCCACAAGGTCCTTGTACTGTTCCGCCCACTGTATGTTGCGGAGCTCCACGCGGTTGTGCCGATCACGGTGGTTGTGGTACTTCCTGCTGACGGTCATTGCCATGCAAACAAGAATGGAAACCGCGTACTCACGTCCCAGTCAGTTTATTGAGGAACTCCTCGAAGACTTCATGCTCCCCTCCTGCATGGCTGAAATCGAAGCCCTCTTCACCGGGCGGTATGGTGTTATAGGCGCTGTCGAATAAATCTTGATGCTCGGCGGTGGGATGTTCAGCGTCCATCTGGGCCACCAATGACCGGTCTTCCGAAGACATAGCTGTGTAAAAGAGTGAAAAAGACTGAACTAGATGGCTTTGCAATGACATACCTTTGATGGCAGCAGCCCTGTGCTCCGCAGCCTGTCTTTTCCGAACATCCTGCTTGGCCGCAGTGTGGACTTCGGTCTGAAAAGTGCCGGTCGTCGTGAAGCGGAGACGAGTAGATTTCTTGGAAATCCCACGGCTGCGCTGCATGTCGACAGGGTGACGAGCGAGAGAGCAGCGATGGGGTGAGGCGTCGAGCGTCGACGGACGAGGGAGCCGCTAGGCGAGTGGCGGTACCTTGTTGAACGAGCTTCCATCCACGTGAGAGGCGCGCCGGCGTGATTCTTGGGCGCATTCCTATGCCCGATCTGGTATCGGAACGTTCCGAGGGCGCCATCACAACACTCTCGGCAGCGGGCAAGGGAAAGTGTAGATAGACGTCATATACTACCCTACAGCAACTCTACAAGTCCTGCCCAAGCCCCGGTAGCACTGCCGGTATTAGTGGAATACAGGTATGAGCCTCGCTAGGCTCTACCAGGAGTTGCATGACCCAGCCTTATATGGCTTGTAGTGTGGGACGTCTAGGTGGTAATTAGCTGGGCAGTGTATTCATGATTATGGAAGCATTGAAGAATTGCAGAACAGGTTTTGACCACAAAAATGAACCGGAAGATTGATTAAATTGAACAGTGCTCCTCATGTATATAGATACTATATCAACTGCTTGTACACTACTGTGGAATGCACTGCATCTTTACCGCTGTACAACATATTTGAGTGAAATGTGCCTAAATAATCTCAGAAAGTCTCAAGCTCAGGACTCGTATCATGCCATGCATAGCAGTGGCCCACTTCCACAAGTCATAGTGGTACTTACTTGTCGCCGGGATGCACGAATGTACGAAGCGCTCGGAGTATTAATACCTGTCAGCTTACGTCGGGCTCCTCGGATGTGCCGTGATCCAAGTTGCTATATAGCTGGTGCAGCATGTACAAGATAGGCTGCTCGCCCCGTGCGATCAAGCGTTACTGTTGAATGATTGCGCTAAGTACACGGAACCAGGCTCCTGCTACCCACGCATGGGCGGCCAAGATGGAATGCGGCACTCGGTGGTGGCTAGGGTGACGTGCATCTCTGAAAGATTCCCGACGTCGGTGTCACTTTAAAGCAAAACTTTAAGGCAGCAGCGAATGAAGCGAATCTGATGATACGATACGTACAACGCCAGTGGGAATAGCTGGGTGCATACACTGAGGAACGCTCCAGTAAGCTAACCCAAGCATCCGGGGCAAAACGTAGTCTTGAATCCCGTCAGAAGCTGCGTTCGAGTTTCCTACAGCCGCACAACTTTGGAGATGAACTATCTTCGTGCTCGAACTGGAGTATTAGAGACGCTCTCCGGCAAGGCTGAACATAGGATTAACTTTTATAGAAAGGATGGACGCCAATTGGTCGAGCGTTCTGTCCAGACCGCGAATATTGGAAGCAGTCGATACGCTGAAAGGTCGGACCTCGAAGCGCCGACCTCAATATCGGATCTCAGTGGCCTGCGAAAGGTGCTGAGCGTACTGGACATTGTCAAACATCACTGTAAGATGATTTCTCCGTCTATACGATGCCCGAGACAGGATACGGCGATGCCGATTGCTCATCCAGGTCCTGGTGGGTCACGAGAAACGATGGGGTCGCTGGTAGTGGATATGGACACGGAGTCGTACTCGAGAAAGCTTGCGCCAGCTGAAAGGTCCAAAGCGAGACGCTGTCGGCGGAATTGGAGTGAATGGTCACCGGTCACCTCGCACCTAGGACAAGGTACGCGTCCCCTGACCGCTACATGCGAAGTAGAAAAAGAGCATATCGGATAAGCATTCTCCCAATATGATGCTCGTTTCGGTCGGCGCACAAGGCTATTGTGGCTTGTATACGCTCGGCAATTCCCGTAGTCGAACCGTACGCCACCGCTAATTTGCTCTCAGTTTGCTCTCTGCGACATACGTTCAGACACGTTCGCTATGCTGCTGCCACTGCAGAATAACCGCCTTACTCAGGTCTGTTGCATTTTCTCCAAGCACTGGCAGCTGCAGCGCTGTGGACTGGGTTAGTACAGCCATTGCGCACCGAGCGCATCAATCGTGCATGCAGCACAGCATGAGGCTGGTACCGTATGCCCGTTTGGGAGCACACGGACTTAAGCTTGCCCCCGGGAACGCTTGACCAACTCTGTATTCTCTTCAATGTCGTTTCACGTGGAGGATCGCCATATCTCATACCGCATCAACGAGGACGTTCTTTCGATCCTACCAGCTGATGCAGTTCACCCAGGAACGGACAGTTCGTCAACTGTCTCTGACCTACCAGGACCTGGTCGCACCCTAGACAAGTTCATAGGCATTGCCGGTGCGGCTATTGAGCGTATGTGCGATAGCATCGGTACCCGGATGGGTCTCGGTCCCCATGCCGCAATGGCTCGTCTAGTAGAAGCCCTCCTTCGCTCACGGATTTACTCATGTGAGAGTGAAGGTCATAATCAGCACTGCAACTTCGACTGGTGCAATTCCTATTTCCACCGTGATGTCCTGCGAAGGTTGCAGGAGCATCCGGGGGACCTGCTTACTCTTCTGGATGCCACTCTCGCGTTGACCATATATTACTACTCTTCGACTCTCCAGAATGTTCTCAGGACCGTCGAGAAAGAGTGCAATAGGATCATCAAATACATCAGGTCTGTGATGCATCCACGAGTCACAGTACAATAATTGCTGAGGATTGGTCCAGGCATGCAAGTCCATATTCTCGAAACGAACAGCTCGTCTACGTGACGGCTCTGTCTGCCTTACTCCAAGTACTGCAGTATGGCATGTCAGGGGACGGATCAACCTACCGCCTTCAGAATATCCTGGCGGAGCTATGCTCGCACGACCCACTCACGAGATCACGTAGTGCCCTAGTCCACACCGCTCAAGCCGACGTTATGGGGCTAATCAAGGAATACGCTCAAATGGAGGGAAGCATAGGCCTGGGAACGTTAGGCCAGTCCGTCAATGGCTTCAGCTACCTCGGCTGTGTGGAGATGCAGCCTATGCTCTTGGGCCAGATGTCTGTGTTGTTGGAGAAGAGTCTGATTGGGTGGGTCGTACACCATTACATTGTCCTTCCTATTCAAGAAGCTGATTCATTTGAGAAAGCAAAACGGACGTGTCGCACCTCGCAGTCACTCCCATCCTTCGTACCCTCGGTACAGGGATCAGGATCTGGCATAACACACTTCCTCCACCACGCCTCATGGAAGCCTTCACCTTCCCGCGAGTTATGCATTGGCTGCAGGTGGTCGTATTTTCGTCCGATCCTTTTCATAAAACCATCGGCGTCCGCCTTCTCAAAGAACTCTTCGAGGCAGTCGTACCCGGGTACACCGCATTCAACACGTGCCCGTTGATATTCGAGAAGCTGTGGCTGCCCCTATGTAAGTGCCCACCTCGTTTTCGTTGCCACGCTTTCGATCCCTATAAATATTTGTAGCTGCGTCGTATGGAGTGAATCTCATATGCCGGAATCGGGAACAGTATCCGGACGGCCACTCTCTCCGTTTACAACTCCGTCCCATCCAACTTCCGTGGATGATATCCCTCGAGATCGAGGAACAACTCCTGCCTGATACGGTGTCTCGCCTGCGACTGCTCGAGGCAACGTCTCCTCCCATATTCGAGGAACTAAACGCCACTTCGTTTAAGTTGTTGGGGAGGTTTATGCACGAGTGGAATGCGCGGCGATCGTCTGCGCTGAATGGAGGAATGAGGGATTTCGAGAGTTATGTCCTGGCGTTTCCTACTGCGGTCGGATTAGCGAGGTTGGGGAAATTAGCGTCTCGGCTGGTAGAGTTCCATCTGAGGTATGGCTCAGCTTTCTTCATGACGCTCATACTCTTCCAACGACCAATAGGTCATCGAAGGTGCCCGACGTCGTGGCTATTGTCACCCAGAAGGACCGGGACGTATGCGATGCGATGCTCGATGTCCTCCGCGGACGACTGGCATGCACCCACAAAGACGACCAGAGATCGCGGGAGGGGATTCTCAATCGCCTCGACCTCCTGTCCTTCATATTCGATCTGCGAAGCATTGTCACACTTCCGCTACATGATAGCTCGTGGGTGAGCATGTGCGATGTGTCAGTCTGGCGCTTTCCAGATCGTAGCCAGATAACAGGAGATGCTCGACACTCGGAACAGTATGGTTTGGTGAGCGTGTCCACTCATGAACTACCAGAATATAATTTGTTCTTACCATTGATCAAGATGCTCGACTGGAACTGCATGTTCGAAGGCGCAGACCGACTCATCGGGGACGTATCTTCTCTGCGCTGGGTCCCGATCAAAGACATGCCAGTCAGGCTGGAAGACTATTCCCCCATAGTTGCGTACCTAGATGACGCTGGGAGGCAACGGTACATCACCTCTGTACTATATGAAGGGGATAGCCAATTCCTGGACTCCAGGAGCTCGCCAGCGCCCGTCTCGGTCAGCGATGACTTCGAGGTGCTGGAGAGTCATGTGTACGATTGGTCGTATACGTCGCGTGACACCAGGAAGACCGCCATGTACGTGTTGGCGGCACGTCGGCTGCCCAAGGGCGCAGCTACCGCACCTCATGTTTACTGGGCGCCTCCGGAGTGGTACGTTGGCGTATTTTGTGCCTGCATAATCTTATGCCGTACTGATACCCCTACTCTCACTTATAAGGCAGCACACGTTGTGCTCTTGGGTTCGTTGCAACATGAAGGCGCCGTTCTGGACGGACGACGGCAAACGTACAGAGTACAACTCGAGCAGCGCGTGGTGCATCCACATCCCGGATGCTATACCGGATGTGACTCTGATCAATGCTGTCTCTCTGGAGGAGACTCTAATTAGAGGCGGAAATCAGTGTGAAGTGGACGTTGCCACTTGGTCAGTGCGAGATGATAGACTGGTTTGTCGCTGATGGTCGGCTCTTGCAGGTTCGAGGGCGGACCGACGCTAAGATGGAACGGGAGCTCGTGGAACCCGTGCAAACTGGGACGGCCTTCTTACTTGGACAGCAATGACTCTCACGGAAAGGCGGCTATCATGCACCTCCGATACCCTAAAGAGGTTCTGGAGGCTGCGCTTGACCAGCTGGATGATGTGGACGACGATGGACATACTTTCGTCCTTGATGGTGTCTTGGACGAGGAGGGGGAGCGGAGATTGGAGGTGGAGGCCAGAAGAAGCTTGGTAGAACAGGAGCGGATTCTGGATGTTTTCATTAAATGGTGAACGGCCGAGGTGGCCGTATAACAGAAGTCGGAGCCGTCCTATCGATGACTGCTCTTATGCACAAATAAGCTGAATATGAATGCTCGCGCCTGGGCGCTTATTGGGATTCTCCTACGAGCAGCCATCGAAAGACTGCAACTAAATATATCAATCGATGAGCGTCATCCTTATAGAATCGCAGAGCAGTCGAGTGTGTTCAATAGGTATTCTTACATCAGATCTTGTATAGTCACCGCTCTTTAAATGGTATACCCATTCTTCTGGTTACTGTCATCCACCATCCCTTTCACCAGCTTCGCGATCTCCACCGCACCCTGTGGCGGAACAATCAGCTCCTCAGTCAACGACTCAAGTATAGCGTCACGTACAGGCGTATCACTGTGCACGCAGATCGAGACTTCATCGACGCCGTCGGGGAAGGGAATCGTTCCTGCAGTCGTCGTGACCTCCCGGCGCTCAAGGAGATTCGACACCCGTCGGCGGACTTCGTCGGCCGTAACGGGGTCATGCTTTCTGTAGCACAGCATTACTGTTTAGCTGACCGTAAAGGAAGCCGAGAAACGGTCTCCAGACGCACTTCGTGATGAGAAGCTTTCCCTCGGGACTATATTCCAGGTCTGCAAACCACTCTATAGCCAGGAGTCAGCTTTCCCTTTATCTATACGTCTCAGCAAGAGAGTAAAGTCTATACCTGCGATGAACGGCACTCCGGCCTCCTTCGCGGCTTGGACATGGGCTGTCCCGGCTAATCCGACGAAGGCAACGTCAGATCCGAATGGCTTACAGACGCTCACCGCCGCCTGTGCTAAAGCGGGATCACGCGCAGTTTGGCCGTAGACCGAGCCATGAGGTTTCACCTTTACCGCAGCGTCTAGCATAAAGAGACAAAGGATGAAGAGATGCGCTTACGTGGTTAAGCTTGAGACCATACCGCTGCAGGAAACCATTCAGAGCGCCAACTTGGTAGGTAAAACATGCTGCAAGTTCGTCCTAACAGATATTAATCAGTGATTCGAGGCCCAGGCCCATCCATATTCAGCGTGAACATACCGGCTCCATAGCCATTTCCCGTCGCCCGAAGCCTTGCCTGTCGGGCAAGGACGGGTGAGCGCCAACTAGAACGTTGTTCTCTTTCGCAATTTGGACTGTTTTATCCATAATCTGGAAGTCACTGGGAATGCAGATGGTGGTAAGCAGCGGGGGGTTGAAGAAGAAATGGACAAGCGTACGATGCATGGAATCCGCATGCGACGTTGGCAAGGTGGATGGTCTTCATCAGGGACTCATCATCGCCCTTTGACAATGCGTCAGAAGTGTTCGCATATCATATACCTTGAACTTGCCATAGTGTATAAGGAGTAGCCCTGCGACGATGAGCTCAGTTTCACCGACCGATCATTCTGCAGCTATAACATGATTGACACACCTCTCCCATGTCGCAATTGACTGTAGCCTTTAACGGTGTCATATTACCTGTCAAGGTCGCTCTCAACGGGGATGGAACCGTTCAAGGTAGAGATGAAACCGTGGGTCCCGCGCAAGCTTATCGGTTTCGCAGATTGGAGGATCTGTTTATATCTCGGCAATGTGAAGTTCAAGATTCCGTGAGCATTCCGCATGTTGTCAGACATTTCCTGAAATCATGATAATTCGGCATTTATGGTAGATAATCGAAGTCTGGGATAAGGTGCGCTCGCAAAGAACTCTAGCGCTCACTAGCAAGTACTGGTCGCGCGCAGATGGACGAGAGGCTGGTCTGGTGTGGGAACTTATAGAAGGCTCACATGACTGCTACGCGTCACCAAATAGCCACAATCGCAGCGCTCATTTACGACACATGTACCACATTGGCAAAAGATAATATGTAGGTGGATATAGGAAATGGATATCATTACGCTACACCAAAAGGAGTTACGCAATCACAACAACTCCCCAAATGCGTGTTGAGCTCCTCATCAGTCGACTAGAGGGAGAAAGCGAAGAGGATTTAGAAGAAAAGAAATGATACCAATGCTGTTTCTCAGCAACCATGGTGTTGACTAGTACTTATCCGCGGTGTCTATAACACGCGGCAATGATATGGGAATAGCGCTGTGCTCCTGCTACGGGCTCAGTTGCCTCAATTAAGGCGATACATACATATAACCCCGGCCGTGAATTGCAATGCCCCTGTAAGTAGATTCTTGTATCATGTTGTATCTTGCATCGGTTGTTTTATAGTGATGACCGAGTCCCGCTCACGGCAGGGTCTTTGCTTGAGTGTCCCATCACCCAATATATTCACCTATCTTATGTACGGTACGCCCCTGCATAGCATGCCTCATCCCACTGCAACGTGTCAGTACGCCACGCTGTCGTCATGTGTATCCTGCGCCTCGCAGATACTGCTGGCAACTTACGTGTGTTTACGCCCTTAGGACAGGCGGACGCGGGTGACTGCCAGGATCAGCAAGAATAGCTCGAGCAGATCGCTATGGACGTCAGATATTTCGGGGGATGTTTTAACAAAAATATCAACGATCTTCCGACAACCCCACCCGGATTCACTAGCAGTCGACGACAGAAAAAGCAATCCCTCCGCAGCTCACAACGGGAGTTCTTGAACGTATCATGACACCTCAGTCTGCTTTGCATGCGATCATTCCGATGCGAATAGACACGCAGCCAGTCTTCGCAGCTTTGACTTATGATCGGAGTGTAAAATGACGCGAGTTCCGCAAAGTGCCCGGTTTTCTACAAAATGGCCCCAAAATAAACGGAAGCCTCCTATTCATTATTCATTTATCGGTAGCTCCCTTGTGCTTGGACGGTGGAAGTGCGATCCTCGCTTGAACCTCGTGGGTTGCCTGAAAGTCTGCTTTAAAAGCCCTCTGTCTTTCAGCTTTGCCTGTCTTTACTCTTCCACCACACCCTACTTCAGCTTCGCGCTCGCTCGACTCTAGCCATAGTACATCGACTGGAATGTTTTCGGACAGCGAGGAGAGCTCTCTGACAGCCTTATCTGATGTGGACGACTATGAGCCATCGTCCGGGCAATCCGAACACGAGAACTATGCCCCACGACAACGCGCATCCACTGCCAATGCCACCGCTCGAGCAAAGCCTGGGAGGCCGAGGAAGGGGGAGCCAAAGAGGGACTACGTGATCACGAATGCCTTGAGGCCTCCACGCACGACGCAGTATACGGCCAAGTCGTTGTACGGTACGTGTAAATCCTCCGTTTTGATATCTTGGACAATCGGTCTTGTATCCGACCTATCTGAGGAGCGCTTGATGGCGGTAGTGTTGTCAGGCGAGGCTAGGTCGCCTCAAGATTTGAGTTCGGAATCTTATCAAACGAGGTGTTCCGACGCGAGGCAAGTTGGACAGTTTTAGAGTCGTCTAAAATTAGCGGCTACGTCTGGAGAGCGCCGGCTGCCGTTGCGCTCTTCTCAGTCCCTTCTTTCTCAGTTTCTACTGGTTAGAAAATGAGAACAAAGGGTAACGTGTATCAGAAGGTCGCCTCGTGGTTCATCTCGAGTTAAAAACGTGGTCGATCTGACCCCATCGAGGACCGGAGCACTACTTGGCGGGCGTCATTTTGATATGTCCGGACCCTCAGGAAACATCACTGATTGACTGTCCCCCTTTCTCCAGATCAGATCATCGAGAACTCCATTGATCTGGATCCGGAGTATCAGCGAGGTAGGTGTATATTGCTCACACGAACCGGATCGTACTGATATACTGCCCGTATCAGACGTCGTGTGGACCGAAGGCAAGCAGTCGGGACTCATTGATTCCATCCTTCGACATTACTATATACCGCCCGTCATATTTGGTTGGTTCCATCTGCTGGCATAAACAACTTTTCTGATGCAATGGTTTGTCTTAGCCGTCATAGCCCAAGATGACGGGACGGAGCAGCGGGTTTGTATTGACGGGAAGCAGCGGCTGACGGCAATTCAAAGGTTCATGGACGGCTTGGTGAGATTGCTCCCGATTTTACCTCTTCTGAACCTGATCAATCTTCATTCCCACGGGGCCGCCAGATTCCTCGTAAGTGTTTTACCTTGATGCTATCTGAGGTCTATGGGTGCTACCTTTTGCTTTGACACCCAGATAAGGACTCGTGCGTAACCTCTACACATTTTTGTCCTCTCTTTAGTCTCGATAGCTAACTCGACATTAGGTTCACGAACGACCGACTGTATTACAAACAGACCCCGGGATGCAAAACGAAACGGAGACTACTCCCGAAAGCATACATCAACCGTTTCGGCAACGAACAGATATGCTGCGTCGAGTATGATGGTCTAACACCCGACCAGGAGCGGGAGATCTTTCAGGTTTGTGCATTCATGATGTCTCGTACTCGTCCTATATCGAGCCTTCGCAGAGAGTTCAACTTGGCGTTGCTCTTACCCCTGCAGGTACGCCGTCAACTATCGTGGGATAGGTCGGATAATTGACATCCCGCCATGTTCAGAACGAATGCAGGCTCTGAACGGGCCTTTGGCTACTTATGTTCGGAACCTTCAACAGAGTGTCCTGGGCCCTGCGCCACAAGGGTTTGGCGACACGCTCGAATGGAGTACCGAAAGAGGTGAGGGATTAGATTCCTCTCGTCAAGACAGGATCCCTTCCGCACTCTTGTGGATCTGTCGCCTCTAATCTCGCGTTTCTTTTCGTAGGCCGTGCGTTTCAGTGCACCCTGATGGTGGTATACTTTATCGAACAATATCCCAAGTACTCCCCTATGCCCTCCACGGACACGTTAGCGAAGTATCTCATGAAGGATGAAGTCGGGAAGGAACTAGAGGGGAAGGTGAGTCTCCTTCGCTTGTTTCCTCGACTGGGGCTCTGTGCGGTTATCGCGTGCTTTGTCAACGCATGCCATTCTCACCCACTGGAAATTGTGGATGCGCGTGCTCAACTGGCCTTGAACTTGGCACCGGACGAGCGATTCCGCCTTGCTCATGAATGCTCCTAGATCCGGGACATGTTCGACGTGTACATAAGGCTGGCTGCCGATAGCACGAACAAGGCCTTGTTTAGTCGGCCGAATCGTCTGAGTCCAATCGAGTTTGTCATGATCGGTGTGATGATATATGCATGGATGGAGGTCAAACCGGCTCGCGGGAAGAAGGACAAGGATGGCCAATGGATGGAGAAGTTCGACCTGAAAGCCCTGGTAGAGGCTCTCAAGGCTCTGAGGAAGGCTGTCCGCGAGAAGCACGCCGATGTTCGGGCGAACGGGAAGGTTACGAAGACGATGGGCGCGTTCATCGTGAAGACCGTGAAGGACATGAAGAGCGGGAAGAACGCTCCTGCAAATGAAGTGAAACAGGCGAAGAGGAAGAGGAAGAGGGCGGATAGCGATGACGAGATGGACGGTGAGCCGCTTAGTCGGAGCGTGGGCAAGACACCTACGAAGGCTGCAAAAGCGAAGCAGACGACAACAGCGAACGGGTCTACTTCTAGCACTGCAGCTCCACCGAAGATGGCGAAGAAGAAGACCGATGATGGTGCGAGAATTGCCACTGGTACATCTGTGGCAGGTCAGATGGCCAAGAGAACTGGGGGAACGCCAATTACACCTACGGCGAAGCAAGCGACGAAGAAGCTTCAGAAAACTGGTGGAGTACCCGCCATATCCACTTCTAGAGACGCGAGAATTCAAGAGAAGGAGTTCCCTGAGCAGAACACAGCTCGTGAATCCGTAGCTCCTCAAGACCGTCAACAGGCTTCGAGCTCTTTATCGAAACCTCAGTCAGCCCCAGGTACCCCAACTGTCGAAGCAACTGCTCAACCGCGCTTGCTTCCTCGAGGACCAAGTCGGCAGGCAAGCATGGCACCGTCGTCAGACATCCAAGCCCCTTCGAGACACCTCGCGAGGCACTCGTTTCCCGGTACCCCGGCAGTCAAACCAGAGGTAGTCTCGCCGCCGGTAGCATTTGGGTCGCCCAATGTGCGACCTTCAGCAAATATCAACGGTTCCAACGCAGTTAACGGCTCCTCATCGGGCGTCGCTATCAAGCGTGAACTAGAGACATCCCTGCTGGATAGGTTAGCACCGATCCGACGTGCCAGGGGTGTCACGGACCCAGCGACATCGAGATCAATCACGCCTTCCGGTGCCGTGGCAGCCAATCCCCAAGATCCTTCAGGCAATCCGCAAGTGACTCGTGATCCAAGGCGACCGCCACCGCCCGCACTGCAGATTGATCCGTCCCAGCTTCATTCTTTGGCGCAGCAATTACAGCAGACGGCACAGGTGCCGTCATCCGGTAGTCCAGCAGACCGGATACAGGAAGCGAACATTGAGTCGTTGCTAGTCAAGGCTGGTATTCAACTCGACAACGCTCAGCTAGCGAATATTGTGAGCGGACCTGATGCCGGCGCAGGCCCTCGACTATCTGCAACCCGGTTTGGTCCTGGTAAGTTGGAAAATTTCCCGTACCGGAGATGCTTGCTCATCCGTTCCGTTCCTACACCAGTGCCCACGCATATGATACCGAGTTCATTAACGTCAAATGCGAGCTTTGTGATACCGGCGCATAATACGGGGGTGTCTCCAGCAGGTATCGTTGCCCCTTCGCCGCTCCTACAATCCGTCCCTCAGCCGTGGTCGATCCCATTTGATGGAACTGTGTCGGGAGAAGCGAGCAATGGGAGGCAACCCCCTCAAGCACTTCACTCTCGCTCCCCGCCACGACAACCTCGGGCCGACCGGTCCTACTCGGATTACACGACCTCACAGACGAGCATTGATTCAAGACGACCACACCATACACCCTCTGTCGCTTCCTATGATGATGATGTCGATCGTTATCATGACCGAAGCCGGTCATATTATTACGACGAAAGGTCTGGCCGTAACCGCAGCAGTCGCGAATACGATCATGATTATAAAGACCGTCGGGATCGCGGGAGAGATGTATCGAGGGACAGGTATCGGTATAGGTCCAGGTCTCGCGAGAGGGAGGTGGACTACTATGAACGGAGGCGAGACTATGACTACGACCGTCGAGAGAGTGGCAAAAGTTGGAGAACAAGATCCAAGAGTCCGGAAAGCCAGAAGCGAACATGATACGTATCAAGTCCTTTCCACTGGTTTCCCGCCTTCCGCGAAGTTCATCGCAGATGTTTCGACAGCAAGTCATCTCCGCTGTACAAGACCACACCTCTATCGTTATGCCACCATGTCTCAAGCGTTATGCCCTTCCACTATAATTCATTGTTAATGTTCTAGGCATCAGGTAGTGGCCGTAATGTGCGACCATCCTAATTTTTAAGCAGAAATGTCGTATACTCTAGACTTTGGTACTGAGTACCTGTCCTGTCGCGCGTGTTCGATGCAGCGTCGACGGAGGGTACCGGTCACGCTGCACTCCATTAGAAGGTTCGGTCGTCAATTACGCATGTAGACTTCGAGTACAGAAATTGAAGAATGTCGTTTGCACTTTACGTGTCTGCATCAGCTGGTGCCCTTACAGTAATGCTTTAGTAGCTGAGTACACTCAGGATATACTGTATCGCAGGATGTGTAAGCATAATCACGGCCATGGCACAGGCGGCAACTCGCCTTTGCTTGTGGATCCCAAGGCTTCACGCCCTGCTCCGCGAGCGTGTCCACTTCATCCAGCGTGAAACCGTGGTTCTCTCGCCGCTCCCGCTCTTCGCGCTCTTGCGTTTTCTGCCTTTCCTCCCCATCTTCTTCCTGTAAAGCTCCATCGCTGGTGTCGTATGATGCATTTGCTGCGTCAATAGCGTGGTTCCAGTCCTCCGACGTCACCGAGCCGAAGTCGTCGCTGTCCCGCTCGCTGCTGCTGGTAGACGCCCAGCTGCTTACGCTGCCTTCCTCGTCGCGGCGAGGGTCGAAGTCCAGCTCGTATTCTCGGGTCATCTGCAGCGCCACGTACGGGAGGCGTCGCATGTCTTTGCCCAGGTGCGGGTAGCGCATGAGGATGGGGTCGCGGATGTCCGGGTCCTGCTTGTCGTCCACGCGTGCTTGGTAGTACGCGTTTTTGAATGTTTCGCGTTCTTGCCAGGTTTTGAAGGTCCATTGGGCGGGCAGGTGGTGGAGGTCGTGCGAGTAGGGGCAGCGGGCAGAGAAGAGTGGGCAGCGCTTGAGGATGTGGCGGATGCATACGTTCTTGCCGCTGCGAAGAGGATGCGGGTTAGTGATGAGTACTAGTAGGTGAGAGGCGGAGGTCTAGCGTACAGGTTGTCCCGCACGCTTTTGGCGTCTGCGGCGTGGTTGAAGGGGCACGCCGTGCCGTTTGAGCAGCCGGCGCGGTTGTAGTCTTGGCAGGGCAGGTTGGCGATGCCGTAGTGGTTGCAGTCGCTCGTGTCCGAGGCCGACTCGACCTCCCACTTCTCGCACGCAAGGCACGGGTGCACCTGTTCCCGCCAGCTGCGGTCGTCGCCGTACCAGTCCTCGCCTTTCAGCTCCTTTTCGCAGATGGCGATCTCCGCTTTTGCGAGGTTGTTGGTGGGGTCGAGCTGTGAGAGGATGACCCGGAAATCTGCGGCAGGCACGATTGTCGTGGTAGGGGCGAGGAGGGAGGAATGGAGCTTACCCACTACAGCAGTATCGTAGTGTTTTCTCCCTTTCCTAGCGAGACCCCGCCTGAAGCGCGCTTTGAGATGGTCCGGCTGGCACAGGAGCGCCGCGTGCGCCGCGGCTTCGGCTTCGTCGTATCTAGACATGCCACATTCAGCAACGGGTACGGCGCGTATCTCGCATGTTACGAACCTCGCAAGTTTCAAAAATGCCGCGGCTGTGTTTGAATGGTACGCAGGCTCGTGGGGACGGAGGCCACTCGCCTCCCACCAGCACTCGATCGCGGCGTCATACTCTCCTTTCATAAATAATTGGTTTCCCTGCACCTCGTGAGACCGCCGCACACACGGAGGGTGGATTAATGTCAGAGTCACCTTTTCCTTGAGTATCTCCGCTTTCTCGATCTTGTCCTTCAGCGCAGCAAGCCTTCTGGCAGCGCGTTCTTCGATCCTTCGTTCCAGGTCGATTGCGCCACTAATGTTCTCCTCGGGCATCTGTAGAGTTTTGATGTGAGAAGGAGGTGGCAGGGACTGCTAAAGGAATTGACGGTAGGTGATGTGAAGCGCGTGGCTGCGGCGCGACTGTCACATTACGCTTATGTCAGGTGACTGTGACGCTGCTCAAGCGCTTAATTGAGGTGAACCTTGGGTCTTAATTGAGGTGAAGATCAGCCTGGTCTAACGGCCTCCTCGTATTACAGGCAGGGAACATGTTCGCATGCTATATGCTGGAGACCGTTGTAGCTCCGCGCAGAATACAGGACGTTTATAGAACGACTGACTAGCACAAGGACATTAATTTCAATAGGAATCAGAATACCAGATATCACTCCACACTTAGATCGTACAGCAGCGCATATACGCGCCGAAAAGTGCTCAAATCAGCCAAAAGATCACGCGCACTTTGTCTACTCTTCCGCCATCTAGAGCAATGCAGCCCATCCAGCACACGCTCTCTAATCCCGAGTTCAACGCGGCTTGAGCTCGCGCACCCATTAGACCGCTATATGCGCGCGGATGAGGGTGCAATAGCGGCGCAGCGCTCGCGTGCCCAGGACGATATACACGGTCCATGTTCTCTCGCACGGCCCGTCTGGTACATCCATGCAGCACGGGCATATCTGTAACCATACGGACGCAGAGGAGCGGGAGACGGCGAAGGAGAAGGAGAAGGAGACCGGGAATATACCGAGTGGGTCTAGTGCCGATTGGAAGGAGGGGGGCGGGTAGGGAGGAGGAGCTGGGGAGGCGCTCTCTGTATGGATCAGCTCGCCGGCATTTGCAATATTTCCATACAGAGAACGTCGGGCTTCCTTCAGAACGGAAGGTAGAGAGACATCGTTTTGGCGACCAACAGGCCGTCAGCGTGACTTGGGAAGTACAGATAACCAAACCTTTTTGTCCCTCGCAGGCTCGCTTGATCCCGCCCTCGTCCTATCTCCCAGCGTCTGTTCCACCGCCCAGACGCATCCAAGGACCAAGATCAATGCTTCGGCGCTAACGAGTAGCCAGCCATGCGAAAGGGAGTACTCAAGGCGGTAAATCACTGTTGGCATTGTTGGACCATGCTGTGCAAGTCTGGGCGGCTAGATAAGTCGCGCAGCAGCCAAGAGAAAAGCATCCAGCATAGCGCGGCAAAATAAAATGCACTAGGTCGAAGTCAGGCGTAGTATACGCCGGGGTCGTCATGCAGCAAGCAGTCTGCGTCATCGCGAGAGACGGCGGTCGGCGTTGAGTATAGTGGCCATGAGAACGCGCTATTCTCGGCGCGCGGTGTGGTCGGGATGTCGTCATAGCTTATCCACCTCGCCCTGCCAATGCGTTCCAGACTGATCCTGCAATCCTTTTCATCCGCCTTGACAACATACCATGTCTTTCTCCTGCTAACCCCTACCTCCTCTCACCTTACAGTAACTCGATCTCCTGTTCCGCTTTGACAGGCGTCGGACGTAATACCCTAACCCCAGCCAGCTTCTGCGAATCTCGATCATGCTTCCCTCGCCTTTATGGCTCTGCGTCTGTCTCTTCTCGCTGAGCCTCGCACAGAACCTCACCGACGACCAGCTCGCCCAGATCCAGACAAATCTCGCCAATCGGGCCACCCACAGGTGCGCATACACCCGCCTTCTCCCGACGCACCCGCTCATCGCCAAGCAGCTGGGAAATAGGCGTCCGCGCCGAAGCTCTCCTCGAGCTCAACTCGCCGTCCTACTCCGTCTTTGCGTCCTCGTCGCTCCCGCCCAGCACCTCCGCGCCCGACTCCCTCGGCCCCGTCCTCTCCCTCGCCCACTCGGTCGTCGCCAACCTCTCCTCCACCAACTCTCCGCAGCCTCTCGTCCAGGACGGCGCCGCCGGCGACCCGGCTAGCATCGGCATCGCCGTCCTCCTCGCCAACTGGACCGGCTATACGCAGGGCGGGAGCGAAGACTATGCCGGTGCCGCGAGGGACGAAATCGAGTTTCTGTACAGCGGGAGTGTCCCGAAGACGCGTGACGGCGCGATCAGCCACAGGACGGATCAGCTGCAGCTATGGAGCGATTTCGTGTACATGGTTCCGCCCTTCTTGGCGTATTATGGGGTCACAACGGGCAATCAGAGTGAGTATTCCATTCTTTCCTTCACGCAGAGGCGAGGGCGAGCATCCCAGATTCTCCACGTTACCCTCTTACCTTGGCTAACGCTCCGCCTCCATAGGTATGCTCGAAGCCGCGTACACGCAATGCAGGCTCTACCGCAACTACCTGCGCGACGGGAACGCCGGTGGGATGTGGAAGCACATTGTCATGGGCAGCGGGACGGACGGGGGGCACTGGGCGACTGGTGCGTGTTATTTACACAATTACTGAGCCTCACTGACGCTCAGCCATAGGTAACGGCTGGGCCGCGGCCGGCATGCTCCGCGTCCTGCGCACCATCGCGAATTCACAGTACGCTAACGCGATGAAGCATGAGCAGATCGATCTCGCGAATTGGGTCGGGGAGATCCATAGCGGAATCTACCCGCATCTGGTACGTGCCCCGCTCCCTCTCCTCTCCTCTCTCATACCGCCGCCTCCTCGCGCTCACGCATGAACCCTAGCAATCCAACGGGCTCTTCAAGAACTACCCCGACTCCTCCGCCTCCTCCAACTTCGACGACGCCGCCTCCACCGCGCTCCTCGCCGCGACCGTCTTCCGCCTCGCGAACGCGTGGGGCCGGCACACCTACATCCCGCAAGCGCTCCAGAGCCGTGCGGCCCTCCTCGCCTCCTCCAACTCGTACGTCCCTCCCTTCCTCCCTCCTCTCTTTAAACTAAAGCACCCGCACCTAGGTCTTCGAATGGGAACAGCTCCCTAACGCATTTCACATCGGACATGTGGTTGACGCCCGTCGTCAATCCTTACTCGTACGGCTCGCAGGGCTCGAACTCGCCCGAGGGGCAGGCGTTCGTGCTCGAGATGGAGGCGGCGTACCGCGACTGGACGCAGGCGGGGAGTCAAGGGGCGAATAGCGCGCTTGGTGGTAGAATCGCGGGGGTGCAAGTGGTGTGGGCGTCGGTGGTACCGCTCATGGCGTGGTTTGTCGTGGTGTGGTAGGTTGTACCGATGGATGGATGGTGATATCTATAGAATATTACATCGTGATTTATTAGTTTGTAGGATTGTACCAGCCCGTGTTTGTTGACTTCGCTAGGGTGTATTTCTCTTAGAGTACTCTATTGTAATTTTCTTTGTATAGTAGACTGTTTTAAAATGCTGTGGTACGCATGCTCACATCATCTTATGGATGTCTTCGTGCAATGCGTTGGCGCTGTAGCCGGCGGGCGATCGTCACGGGGTTGATCACGTGCTTTCTGCGTGCATCCGCAGCGCCTCGCCTCACAGTACCGGTCTGTCTACCCTTACGCTGTTTCGCATTGCGAGTGCAACCACATGCACAACACATAACACGAAGACTTGGTCTCCCTGAACTTCAGCAACATAACTCACGGAACTATTCCTCCTCGTCTACGACATGCTCCGGAGAGCGTTTGACAAGATGTCGAACGCGTCGTTCTGCGCCTCTTCGTCTGCGTCTCCCTCCGGCATCCTACTCATCGACGCTCTACACCACCCAGGAAGCAACCTGTTTAACTTGGTCTCTACCAAGTTCGGATCGAGGGCCCCCTGCTTCAAAATGCTGAGTCTGTAGAGGAAGCTGAACTTCGCAAGTTGGCACGGGTCTTCTCGGATGGACGACCACTTGTCCGGCAGCAGGTGCAGGTCATGCGAGTAAGGGCAATTCCCAGCTGGCAATGGGCATTGATTCATCATGTGCTGCACGCATACATTCCTTCCTCTGTCGTATTACGAGTCAGTGCTGGTAACATAGTGCTTACGACAGCTCACTTACAGTTTATCCCGGACGCTCTTCCCGTCCGGCGCATGTGAGTACTGGCACGCTCGCCCATTTGGGCATCTATCGTGGTTGTAGGACCTGCAAGGGATGCGATTCCCTTCACTGGAATTTGAAGTGCTGTCCCAGTCGACGGCGCTCCGGTCTGTAATGGCAGGATCGTTGCACGCCTCCTCACACCAGTCTCTGTTCAATACCACTCCATCCCCCATAGCCATCATCTTCTGCACAAGATGAATTTCATGTCTGGCAGCCTCGCACGACGGATTCAGCTCGAGGACCGTCTCAAAGTCTGGGGTCGCGCAGGATCAGCATACCATACAGCTATAGCAATACGGGGATGTTAGATACTTACCACATAAAGCTGCCTTGTACCTCTCCATGCCCTTCCTTGCCAATCCTCTCCTGTACCTCGCTTTCTCCAACGACGGATCCCGTGTCAGAGCGTCGTGAGCGGCATCCTCCGCCATCTGGTACCTGCATCATTTTATTGGAGATTATATGCTTGGTGAGTTTATCATAAGCTGAGAATTAAGCGAAACGTACTGTCCGAGCTGGAGGAAAGCGGCTGCAGCATTGGAAGGGTATACAGCGTCGGTTGTATGCAGGCTGGCTGCAATCTTATAGCACTCTACAGCGCCGACATAGTCTTGTTTTCTGAGAAGACTGTTACCCTTCTCCGTGAACAACGTTTAATAAGTGTAGGTATTAGCGGTTATGGCGGATTTGGCAGCGGCTGAGGTATCACTACACACGCGCTCTTTGAGTCTCCCCTCTGTCTCTATGTCCGTTTTCAGGCGCGCTGCGCGTTGTGCCGCACGTTCTGCGACCTTCTGCTCGATATCATTGAGGAGAAATTTGAGGGAGTGACTGTGGTATAGAGAGTAGAGAGCCGTATGGGGGTCCACAGTCTCGAAGCTTTATGAACGACGCGCCTCTGCACGTGATGGCATCTTAACGAGGTAACGTCATTACCTTAAACGGTTGTCTTCGTGTTACTGTCGACACACCGACCATACCCCGTAAGTAACGGCATAAGTGCATCTCTACTAGAGAGTAGCATATGCTGTCACTATGATAGAAGACACGAACATATTCTCTCTCACCCGCCGCTTCGTAAGTCCATGTCTATGTTGCGGCTGAGACGACATCCAATGTCGATTCTTCGTTTGAGCATCCCGTATGACCAGTAGCAGACGACAACGTCTAATAATGGTGTATAACCGTAGGTTGACGCAATTGACGTGTATTACAGGACAACAACAATTCTTCTCAGGGACAAGGTCACCAATCCCCGCCGCCTCGCGTTCATTTCCCTTCGCGATCGCTTTCGTTCTTGACCGAAGCATAATAACAGTGCTTCAAAAGAACCAATAAAAAATGCAAGTAAATTCTGCTGTGACACCAGTGTACAAGGATAAAGACCGCAGGGGGTGATATGATGCGGTTGCAAGTTCAACCCGCGTGCCAGATCATGATATACGCTGCGATGCATCGCGTTATGAGAAGGAGAAAAGGCCAATATCAGTAGCAACAACAAGAACCGCAGACTGACAGACTCCTGCTACAATAAACGCGCATTGGGACTCTCCAGTATTAGACTGTTTGCCGCGACATTGCACGGGAAACGCTTTCTCGTCGCATGAATAGCCACAGGTAGCTCGTTGATATACTAAGAAGCAGCAGAAATTAGGTCACTCACTCCAGACAGACGAGAGCACGACCGATCGGTTTACATCAAGGATATCCAGATATTGTCTGTGGTACTTGTACGTAGTCATCTCGGCTTGCATGCTGCACAGGCCCAGCAGGTGGAAGTCGAGTTGCAGGTCCCATAGGAGAACGACATTCTCATCGAGAGCGACTTTGTCCACCGTAAAGTATGGGCCGTCGGCCGTAGACAGTGTGCATTGTGTGGGCTCCGGATCTGCGAAATGCGGAGAGAGGGCTGGGATCCGAGGCTCGTAGTCCGAGAGCAGCAGCCAAAATACCGGCAAGTTGCCATCTCTCCCAAGTGGTTCGTCCGATGTTAACCCGTAGCAGTAATGGGATTACTGCCTGCGATAGAACACGTTTAATCCCATCTCAGTTGCGCTCATCGTGGAAAAGGATTGCGAGATGGTCGGAGAGTATATCAGAGCTCAATTAGGATCTCCGAAGTCCATGTTCCGTGAAGAGAGGTCGGGCGGATGGCCTGTGTGGAGCGTATTACATAGTCAGGAAGGTCATACTCCTTGACCATCGACAGAGCTTCACTTCTGCAGGGGTGACCAGAGCATTCCAAGTCCGTCGAAGTGAGGAGACCTTGTCCTTGCTCGCAAGCCAAAACGCAGATACCTGTGCTGATAAGGAGGGGCGGTTTATGGCATGAAGCACGGAGCTCTGCTCGAAGACCGGAAGTCTGAACTGCTGTAGCGTCCTGCGACCACCCGCAGCCCTCTAGCACGGACCAGAAAGGCGCGCAGCGTCTGTGTCGTGACCAACCTCGAACGCGACTCAAATTATGGCGACTAACAGATGTCAGTCGCAGGAGTCTCAGGCATCGGAGCCCTGCCCGTGGAAGGGTTCTAGCCTTCATCATCTCGCTTGCCAATAAACGAGACCACGGAGACGTATCTGCGCTTTTGGACGCGGGGCCGTGACAGCCCATGCACGTGACCGTAACGTATCGCGCTCAATTAATACGCGGTATTAGCCGGGTGGCACTCTCTCACCACCGCTCGCCGCATCCGCCATATCTACCAAGACCGCGAATTGCACAGCTTCTATGGACAATCTTCACGCTTCAGCGACACCTGGAACCATGCGAGAGAGAAAGGTCTGTAGGGACTGCCACTGCCGCAAGATCCCCGTTTCCGATCTCCATAAGACATGCTGGGCATGCCAGGCTGCCACTGTCGCAGCAGTTGCTAAGACCGGAGAGGGGGACACAAGATTATGCGACGTCTGTTTGTGCCGCACAATGCCCAATTCGGATAGCCATACGACGTGCGTGGTGTGCAGGGAATACTGGAGCTCATGGAGGCAGAAGAAGACTGCCGCCGCCGCACAAGTTAATGAAACCAGTGAAGATGGAACCCGAATATGCCCCCGCTGTTGGATCAGCACCATTCCTGTTTCTGATAGCCATGTCACATGCGCGACGTGCAGGGAAAATCGGCGATTAGAGAGGCAGAGGAAGATTGCTGCCGCCGCACTGGTCGTCGGAAGAAGCGAAAACACCAACGGAGGTACCGAGGTATCGAGACGAGAGCTACGGCACCAAACATCGGGGGATGCCACCGCACCGTCGACCACTTGTAGCAACGAAGAAAGCCACATCGGCATAAGCGATATGTCTGCTGCGGGTGGTGCTGCTGCAGGACCGGGCAGAAAGGTGGATGAACGGTCCAGGGACGAGAACTGGAACATAAACAACGACGAAACCAGAAAGAATAACAAGGAAGTGGCACGCTCAAGAACCAAGGGGTATGCACCAGTGCCACTGGCAGACAGACCGGCGATACAGAATGAAGTCGGGGAGCGCACCCAGGAGCCTGATTCTCAAACGAAGGCCTTGAACGCCAAGACTGCGAAGGCAGCCAAACCTGCTGCAGCGCCAGTGCATCAAAGAGGGCACAGTCTTCCGGCCCAAGCCTGGCAATATGGTATTGTAGATGCATGCGATCCTGCGGCAGCAGACGGGATGCGTAGCGAACGATTGCACGTGCATGCGAAGCGCTCAGCTTTGCCCATCACTAGGAGAGAAGAGCCGCGCACCAAAGAAACAGAGCAAGAAGACGTAACGGGGAATCATTCTGGAGAAGTGAAGCAGCACGATGAACCAACCAAGGCTCGTTTTGCTGGCACTGTGACTCCAGACAAAGACCTCTTCGAGGTCGCCGATGCTCTCTTGCTACTCTCTGAAAAACACGTCCTATTCAGCCGCACAAATTCCGTCATGTCGGGTCTCTCCGTCAACCCTGAGAGGCACGAAGAGGAGGATCATGCTACAAGCCAGAAACAGCCCGTGGTCGTAGAACCCGTTCAAAATGAATGCGCACCGAGGCCCGATACAACCTCCCTTCATGTCGCTGAAGCGCTCTTGATGCTCTCTAAGCAGCCTATCGTATTCCACCATGGTGGCTCCTCTATCGATTATGAGAGATGGGCGCGCCAGGAACTGGAAAGGCTTTAAGAGGCTATTCAGGTACAGTCTTCTGCAAAACGCGGAACACTGAGGTCCTCACTCACTTGATATGCAGCTATGAGAAGACATGGACAAAACCGTCGGCTTCTTTCTGCCCCTTCGCGTTCTAGTCGTACCGGTGGTCAAGAGAACTTTTCGTATCCAATAGTCTGTTCTGGATCTATTCAGTGAACCATGTGCATTGTGATCATACCGAGCTTTCGTGTATTTCTAGTGTTGGTCCTTCGCAGGACGTTGTCAATGTTGAAGCTCTGAACCTGCTGTGTGACATCCTGAGCCTGTCAGCATGGCAAACTGGTAGACAATCAAGCAGCTTTGGAATAAAACAAGTTAGTATGGTATAGAAGGTGGAAGAGATCACGTACGGCAAAATATCTATCGATAACGCAGGATGAATATTGGGAACTGCGGTCCACGGTCGAGCGATTTTCGGACAGATTTAGCACTTGCTGTGCGTTCCTAATCACCACTGCAGTAGCATAAAAAGCAGTCTCTTGGTCGCGACATGTTTCCAGCTAGACGTCGAGCTAAGCCTATGCAGCTAGTCGCAAGTGTCTCATACATGTCGCCGACACGGGGTCTCCCCAGAACAACTGAGCCCTCCCCGGAGCAATGCTTGCTTCATCAACCTTCCAGCTCTATCAAAAGAGCGCGTACCTTGACAAGTCAGATGAGCTCGAGTATGTGAGCAGAGTTTGCAGACGTATCGCAGTACTACCAGTGTGGAAGTTTCCTGTGTGACGCGTGACGCATATCATTCAATTCATCACGTCACAGTGGACGCGTCGCGGTCGCGACTTTGACTTTGCCGCGAGTCCAGCTTAATCCATTACTTCCGTCTACGGTTGACTACACTCTCCGGGAACTCGTCCTCTGGAGAAATGGTTATCTCGAGAACACTATCAGAATTGATTCGTAGCACGTAAGGAACGCCATGGTGACTCCATGGTACGCACGCAACTTGTACTTCAAACTTGGGCATATTTTTCTACGACCAGTAAGTAAGGTCACCCTTGATTCTCTGTACCTTCCTGTTCCTACAACCATAGCTGAGGCTGCAGCATTATATGCGTACCCTTGCCCCCTTTCTCCCGATAGCTCTTGGGGTAATTGGACTGCCTTTGAGTCTGCATGAATTATCTGCGTCGTCTTGTCCGGGAAGAGGTGGTCGCAACTCGTACGTGTCTTATAGCCATAAGTCTGACATCCCGTCGTCCTGACTGACTAATAATTCACCTCTTGCAGTCGAGGTACTGAGAACCTCGACTGGTAAACGGGCGTCCTTCCGCGCCTCTGTGTACGATAAGCAGCAAAAAGAGCAATATCGTTTAACTCATATCATATCGGACTCTCTGCAGACATCCTTTCGTAAAGATGGTCTATTTAGGAGGGATTACAAAGACACGAAACTACCGCAATACACGTATAGATACATTATCAACAAATTTGAGGTGGAGATAATCCATCAACCTAGCGACGCCTCAGCAGACCGAAACAGCGACCAGATCACAACTTACTCAACATCTTCTCCTCCAACCCACGCCCATTCTCCTCCCACCACCGTTCCGCCTCCCGATCCGCGTCATACCCAAACTGCGCTTGGCTCTTCTTCTTATCCGCCCACTGATTCGGATTCCCCTCGTGGTTCACATCATCGTCTTTGAACGCTGCCAACTCTGCCTCCACGCGCTTCCTGTCCTCCTCGCTCTCGCGACCCCAAACATTCGCGACCCGGATTTGCTTCTCGTCCCCGCTGAGCACGTCCTTGAGCTCAGCGCGCATCGCCTTCTTCATCGCCTCGTCCCGAGCCTGCTGCTCGGGCCCGTCAGGAAGATGGAAGATGTGCTGGTTCAGCCGCGAGGATGCTTGGGTTTCGGCTGTGCGTGGGAGGCGAAGAGACATGTATGCGTGCAACAAGGGCTTGATCTGAGCCTGTGAGGAGACTCGCGAGAAGAGATTGCCGAGGACGGCTGCGTCTTCGATCGCCATCGCGGCTCCCTGAGCGCGGTAAGGCTGTACAAGAGGTAAGTAAATGAGGCGGCATTGATTTGTCACTGATTACGCACAAGCATAGGATGGCATGCATCACCGAGTAGTACGATGCGCCCTGAATCATGGACCCAGTTATCGAGGGGCTTACGGTCCATCAATCGCCACTTCAGAGTCGAGGAGACAAAGTCCAGTAATTTGCGTATCCTGGTTTACAGGTAAGCAACATATTCGCATCCGGAAACGAATCACGTACCGAGGCTCAAAATCACCGAAGTCGGTTTTCATCTTGTCTGCACTGCCCTCGGCGGTCCAAGATTCCACCGATCCATCATCTGGATGTAAGAGGACAACATTGTACAGCTTCTTGGCACGCTGACACGGATACCACATGTGAGTGTGTCGAACATTCCCGACAAAAGTAAGACTCACAATGTTATAGCCCATGATATGCCGGCCTGGCGCCATCCAACCCGTCATCTCCGGTGTATCGATGAAAGGCTTCAGTTCGGGGTCCTTCTCCATAAGATCGGTGGGGATGACTGCACGGTAGGCAGCGTCTCCCGTGGGTTCAGCGCCAGTCGCTTTGCCCAGGACAACGGTTCTGATCAGGCTCTTCACGCCATCAGCACCCACAAGTAAGTCTCCAGTAAACGTCTCCCCGGTGTGGAGGGTAACCGAGACAGAGTCGGCTCCAGGCTCAATATGGGTGACAGTAGAGTTCAGACGCAGGTCGATCTGGTCCTTTGCGAGGTCGAACAGGAGTTTGTGAAAGTCGGCTCGATGGATGTGGTAGTACGGCGAGCCATGATCCTGCTCCATCCTCTCTCCCCATCGGCCGTACCCGATCCTCTCACCCGTGCTATACCTCCTGAACACGATCGCCTCCGGCACGACCGCGATCTTCTCCAATTGCGGCCCCAGACCCCACCTGATCAAGAGGCGGCTGACATTGGGCGTCACCTGGATACCCGCGCCGACCTCGCCAATCGCAGGGGCACTTTCGAAGAGGGTGACCTTGTGTCCGGCCTGGGTGAGACAGTGAGCAGCAGCGAGCCCACCGAGGCCGCACCCGACGAGGAGGACGTGCAGAGGGAGAGCCGCCTTGCGTCCGCCATAGAGGTTGAGATTGTGGGAAATTCCCTCGGCGTTGGCGGCAGTGTCGGCAGGGACGTAATGATCCTATATCACGGGTCAGTTCATGTGCGACGACGATGAGGAGCACACTCACAGTATTCGACTCGGCCATGGTGAGGGGAATTAGTAGCGGCCATGGTTGTCGGAACGACTTGTTTTATGCTGGACTATGGTGGTAATCAGATTATCCTGAATTTAGTGCCATAGACGCTCAGGTTAGGGCATTCCGGCCTTATAACACTATTTATTTATTTTTCTTATGCAATAAGGACGCTTGTCAAATCCTGTTGCGTTCCGTTTTCCATTGCGCATTCGACTACGCTACACATTCATAGATTCAATGCGCAATCCACCTACATTTGACTCCATATACTGGCAGTGGCTCTGAGAGACACGCTCGCAACGGTGTCAGCAGGAGTTGACTGCGGGGATGCTACTTCAACGAACCCCACGGCTCTCCAAAACATTCAGCAGCGATATCACCTGCTATCACGGCCCCTGTATAAGTCGCAACTGGTCAGGTTCGTGCATGCTTTACCAAATGGTCCGCGTGATCTGAATGAGTTTAGCATGAATAGCAGTGGATGAAAGGAACAACCACATCAGCAGATTATCTCGGTCCGTCTATAGGTCGAAGGTCATCCGGCTGTTGGGTGTTCTCATCTGCCTCCGCCAGACTTCGAGGGAGATCCCGGAGGCAAGGCCTTACCACTTAACTGCCTTATTCGGAACTCGCGTGTTTTCCACGCGACGGCTCGGAAAGGTGCGAATCACGCCATCGTGGCGCTGGCCACTCGAAATTTTGCTAAGTCCCCGTTCTGCATAAATGAGTCGTTTGGAGTCATTAGAGTGTGTCAAAAGACTGCCTGAGAACTGGCGCGCATCGGCTGCAATAGTACTAGTGCTGCACTAGTAGTATATATTACAATGATATTATATTGGTACACCATGCGACCATGATAGTATACAACTAAAGAGAAGACAAATATGATATACTCAAATCCCCGACAACATGCCCAGTCAATGACCCAGTACTCAGTACTCAGTACTCAAATATGCATGACTTAAATGTCCGCCCTTGTGCACGGAAGAGGGACTTCACAAAAATTTCGAGTGGTCAGCGCGACGATGGGGGCGCTACTCACTGCGGTGTAGGATAATGATAATGAGCGGAGTTACATAAGCATTCTCAGGACCTGCGTGTGGCGTCTTTTGTGGCTGCAGAATAACAGCTCTTCGTAGTCAGTTCCTGAGGCCAAGTATCCTTAGCATAGGGTGTTCGTTGAGAGGATAACTACAGAGATATAGTGGTAGTTAAAACCGCCAGGTAGTAAGGACTGCCGTACGTCGAGTACATCAGTACGCCCGAGCACTGTATCAGCATTTTTGATGCAACAAATCATCAGCGCAACTAGAGCTTGTTGCATCAGGTTCTTCTCTACTGTTAGTCTATAATGCCTGCTTATGTGCGCTGCCAAATGGCACTTCCAACCGGATTGTGCAAACCTCTCCCAGTCCGATGATCCCGGTGAGTCGGAGATTGATTCTGGTACTCAACGGCAAATGCCGACCATGTGGCGAGAGATAGAAATGCTGCCTCGCAACAATCCTGGCTATATCGCGCATCCCATATGCACTCATAAATCGTCTAAAATGTAGCCAATCAAGTCTCCAAGTCTTTGATGTTAATTTATACTGGGTGTATACGTGCAGCGCTACTCTCGGATAATGAGCGGGGTTCGAACCTTCCCTGATACTGAGCGGGGTTCGAATTGAGCTACCCCCGGCCGTAGGCCGGAAGAAAAAATCAAACAAAATACCCTACGGTGCGCATAGCATCTTACTTGACATAGCGTACCCAGACGGTCGCTAGGTCGAGGATGGAATTGTCCAAATGGCTCTTACGAGCCGACCCCGATTTTTCTTTTTCTTTTTCTTTTCTTTTCTTTTTTCACATCTTAGTCATTATCGTGCCCGACGATGGCGTGATTCGCACCTTTCCGGGTTGTCGCGTGGAAAACACGCGAGTTCCGAATAAGGCAGTTAAGTGGTAAGGCCTTGCCTCCGGAGATCCCCCATTGGACGATCCGATGCTCGGATATGTGGTGTCTACAGTGTCGGACGATGCCAGCATAGGGACGAGCGAAACGATGGCTTCCCATGGCCGACATCGGAGCCTCTCTTTCGCGCCCCATCGCAAACCCCGAAAGCTGAAGCGGTATTCGAAATCATTGACTGGGTCGAAGTCAGCGGCGTCTATCTCCAGATGGGAATACCGAGGTACCTGTCATTCTATTAACTTTGTCCGCTCATGAAGCCTTTCTACGCGCTGCAGTTCTTGCTCTTCTCATGATAAGCAACAGTGCGACTAAGAATAGGTTCAACGGCCGTCGACCACGCTTCCCAGAAGTATGTGAAGCTGGGCGATCCAATCGGACTGGATACATCGTACATGCCACACGGTCATAGCGGATAACATCCACCCGGCATATTTGGTCCAAGCTAATGGTAAAGCATAATTGTGATCCAACAAGTTGCTCGGCGATACTTCCTCGCACTATCTGGATGCTATCTCTGCGACGAATTGCAGTAGTTCTAGCGTACGTCACGTCGAAAAATGACCTTAGTTGCGCATCTCAAATAATGTCTCGTTGGGCCTGCATCATCTACTCATCTCCGCAAGACCTGATCCCTTGGAGTTGGCTGTAGCCTTGCATCCTGCGATCCCTGTCGGACTGACTAGTCGCACTCTTACTGGTCATGGCAACCGTACTCACGCTTTCACTGACCCTTAGCAGGTGAGTGAGCTCGACCACGGACTCGTATGTACGTCCCATTCATTCGGCGTGGGTGTGGGATATACTACAGAGGGTTCACAAGGACCGGCGCACATCTACATACTGTATATCATGCCGATATAATACGCTGATTCGCTCCTTCCCCATTGCTACAGGATTGGTCGCTCGCACGTTGTTCTGATACGTTCTGATAGGTTCGGCATGACTTCCCAGGTTCAAGGTCCAAGCCAGCGACAGGATAGGACTTCGATATTTCGAACGTCCTGCCTATGACTTAAAACAGCAAAGCACAGAAAAGTTCGAGCTTGCGGTAAAGACATCAACTATCGCACTATTTCGAATGCAGAAGAGCACGTCAATGTTCACGGACGAAGACGAAGAGACATAGATGTTATTGGCGCTGATACGGTATTCTCCTTGCTAAAATCTAGAATGCGAATGGGTAGAGGAGCATCGGTGATCTCGCCCAAATTCGTCAACCTGGATATTCACAAGAGTAAGAATCCTGGTACCGGGCGCTTTCAAGATGACCGTACCTGACTCGCACCTCTACTGCCTTTTCAGGTTCTTTCGTGCCCGCCATTCATGATCGCCGGACGGGCCCGCTATGGCGGGATTGGCCTCGTTGGAAACGACAGGCTTCTCAAAGAGCAGTAGCAGTGCCTCATCGACTTCAGAGGAGGTTTTATCAGACGTCAGTGCATCTTCATCCTCGGCTTGCGCCGGAACGACTCTCTGTTTTCTGTCTGCAGCCTGATTCTTCGCTACGAACCGCTCATGGTCGATGGAGCCGCCTACGACGACCGACTCCGGGAAACCGCACTTGACAAGCTTAAGACGCAGCACGAGAACCTCGACGGTTTCTGATGAAGTTTGGTCTCGCTTACAAGCACCATCGGCCCGAGCCAGGGTTGAGACAGCCTGCTGGTTCTCTTCTCCGAAGCGGCTTTGCGCTACGCTTTCTTTTGCCGCCTTCTCAGTGTGCGGCTCCTCTTTGCTTTTGATGGGCAACACCGAGCTCCTGGCATACATTTCGCTACGCACCCGGTCTGCGATCGCCGGATCACAGCTGTACCATTTGTATCTCAGGGTGGGTGTTTCTGGACCAGCAGAAGTACCGATGTTCGAAGCGACATCCGCAGAGAAAGGAACAACCAGAGTAGCAATCCGCCAGGCTTCAGCTGGGAGACTCGACCGTCCTTGATGCATTAGCTGCGCAGTGGGTTTGACTGCCTCCGCAGTCTTGGCCTTCGAGGTCTTCGTCTGGGAATCAGATTCCTGGGTGCGATCCTCGACCTCATTCTGTATCACCGATCTCTCTGCCAATGGCAATGGCACATGTCTGTTCGTTCTTTCATAGGTTACCTCCTGGCGATCCTTCCTGACTTCGTTCCTGCGGATATTCAAATTTTCGTTCCTCCATGCCTGGACCTGTTCAGCAAATCTTTCGTCCCGTCGCGCAGCGGTGTCGTACGCGCCAGCGATACCAATAGTGTCGCTGCGGCGTTCCTCATTACTGGTCACGATTGAGGCGGTAGCAGCGCCTCCAGGCTTCCCCTGCTGTCGTCGTCGTTTGACGCACTCGCTATCCGTCGATCCGGACATCCTAGTATCATCCCACTGCCGTTTGTGCCTTCCCTGGCTGCCGTCACTACAAGGCGGATGTATCTGGTGTAGTTCCGGCAACTGAGTGGTAATAGTGGGGCGACGCTCAACACATGATTTCGTTTCGTCTACAGGTTCACGGATCCCGCTTTGCACATAAGCCACGCCGACAGCAGCCGACCCGATCGACTTGGAGGATATTGAAAGTGCGTCATGCGTATTGATCGAGTACAGATCGCACGCTGTATCCGCTGTGGCACACGACGCTGCAGGGCTATCTTCGCTTCGCTTCAACGATGATGTACTAGCGCTTTCCCAGCATCTCGTACAAGTGCTTCGTGAATCGGAAAAGGGCACATTACAGCGGCAGCAGTTTGGCTTGATGTCTGATTTCTTTGTAGGTTCAGAAGCGGACTCAGTGCGAAGACTTTTAGCCTTGCTGGGACCGACGGACTGCAGGGCCTGTGGAAGGGCAGCACCGATCTTGTCTGTATGCGCCGTACTTCCTCTATTGCTTTCGGAACTAACTGCGCGAGCGGCCTTCCTGCTTATGGATCTTCTGGTGCATTCTCTTTGCCGTTCTAAGCATTCCGCACAATGCTTCCACGGACCGGAGACGGGAACAGGGCGGCAACACTGCGGACAGGGTCTCATGTCGCCCACAGGTCTGGGTGCCACAGGTCTGGGTGCCATATCATCGTCTGGAGCACCAGCTGCGAAACGCACCGACGTGGAGGGCTCGGGAAGAGCCTCTCGACCGGTTCGGGACATCAGCGCGGCAGCGGCAGCCACCCGTCGCTTCCTCGCCTGCGACCTTCCCTCCCTGCACGTCGCGCAAGTCTTGTGCCAGTCCGGGGTGGGAATGCTGCGGTGTTTGCAGCGTGTGCAGGTCTTCGTCCCGTCTTTGCTGGGTCCCGCAACCGGTCCCGTACTAGTCCTGCTCATCGCGCAGATCTTGTTGCCATCGGAAACGGGGATGTTGTTGAGGGGACAGTGCATACAGGTCTTGGTTCTTTCCCCAGGTTCAAAGATGGCCTTCGCTATGAGAGCATCAGATGTGGCAGAATCAACGGACTTCGGAAACGGGGTGAAGATGTCATTCGTACTCGCGCCATTCTTATCGCTAGCAGGTAGAATGGCTACATAACGAGCGGTCTTGCTTCGTCCTGCCAGCTGATAAGCGTTTCCCATGTCAACTTCTTTGCATCTTGCACATGTCTTCTGCCCGTCGCCAAGGTAAACAGGATAGTAGCAGCACTTCACGCAAACTTTGGTAGGCTGTTCCGATTGATGGTTTACCACATTGCCAACGAAACCAACAGCAGTATCATCGGCACCCTTGGGAGACATGGCGGATGCCACCGACGGTGGCATCGTGGACGAGAAAGGAGGACTATCCGGCCAATGCCGCGAGTTAAATCAGACACGACCTGTTATGGTCACGTGCGATGGCCGTCACGGCGTCGCATCAGAACACGTAGACTTGGGACGGCTTCAAGAAGTCAATCGATAGGAGCACATATCCTACATTCGTCAGCCAAATAGTAATGTACCTCGTAGCAGAAAGAAAACCATTAGTAGTGGAAACACGACTTGCCAATCTCCTGGCTACGGATGCTCGACCTGCACGACGACCTTCTGCCCCTTGATCGGCAGCCAATGCGAGTCGTCGTCGCTAACCGTAATCCTCAGATATCCTGCACACTTGCCTGCGTCGTTGTCCTCGAGGGGACTTGGGGAGGATGAAAAGTACCCCATGAGGTTTTTGGGCTTCGAGGGCTGCGGGCGTGTGGGGACGGCAGCGGTACAGGTACAGGGGAACTGTGCGCGGTGGATGTAGGGATTGCTGTCTATAACCGTGCTTGACGCGCTATTTGTGTGGTTTAGTCGAGAATAATAGGGCAATAAGGCTGAGCACGCACCCAAACGTCCAAGACGGCTTCAACTCCCTTTTCAGCTCTTTGTACACTTTATGGACGCGACGACTGTGGCTGGTAGTCGGATTAGCAACGATTGAGTAGACACCAGTGAACGCGACCGATCGGAGAGATGGGATGGCGTGAATGAGTGAAGTAGAGCTTTGGTAAGATGTAGGGGCGAAGTCGTCCAGAGGCGGCGCATGGAAAGGCACTCGAGCGTGAGGCTCGAGCTTGGGTCGCTTCATAAAGCGCGGCAGACCATCATCTGCACCCGCCTCCCGTTTGACGCCCACGACAACTTTCTTCGTTTCCTCCCTCTTCACGACCATTTCTCCCTTAACCTTCCCAAAGTCTGCGAGTCCGGCTCTCGACAAGTCTCGCACTTCCAACAGCGGCTTTCGCCCGATGCCAGTGGGAGGGGTGGGCGCAGGCTTCCTGTTCGGCACGAGGGAAGCAGCGGCTGCGTCGCGCTCGGCACGCCGCTTCCTCTTCTCCTTCTCCTTATCGCGACACTTCTTGCAAGTCTTGTAAGGATCCGACGGAGTGATTCGCGGTTTGTGGCAGCCTGAGCAGACCTTCATCGCCGCTGGCTGGCTCGCGGTAGCAGTCGGTAATTGGAGGGGCGGCTTCGGGAACTTGTACTGCAATTTTTGAGGTGCGCGAGGCAAGCTCGAAGACTTCGGAGGTAAGTCCATGGGGAACGGGAAAGAACTCGACTTCAATTTGCCAGGATCCGTGGTTTGGAGGACGGACAAGGTGATGCGACGTGACTCAGTCACAGCAGAGATCAACGTGATGCATACCCCGTGTGGCAACGCGTGCCGTTTCATCACGTGCTGCTCGCACTTGGGGGCAGGTCAGTCTGCGGTGGCGTTCGCGAGACGTGGCTCGACCACGCAGCTAAAACCACAAATCTCATGGACATCGTTGAGGCCAGTGCCAAACATAACCGCTTTACATACAGGACCTCCCGTCTCATATTGCATCTCTGAAACCATCCCTCTCTGACGCACATGCGACGTATAGTAGCACAGAACAGATCGAAAACATGCAGCTACCCACAAATCCATGCGTTCGATGCTCTAGTACGACAATAGTCCTCGGTCGCCAAGGACCGATCTTTATTAGATGCATAGCATCTCTTCATACACGCCTTCATAGTTTCTTGTCCGTGGATTCTTCTCCTAAGTAACGCCGCTGTCCGCTCAGAGGAAGGTATTACGGAGTCTCGTCTTTATGTTCCAGGTCCATTGCTGGAAGAGCGGGGAACTCCTGGTCGACGAAGCGCCATACATTTGACTGTCGTATGATAGAAAACGCTCCAGGATGCTGTAAAGTCTTCCTCAAGTGCATCTAGCAGGATCAGCACCATCCAACACATGTCCATAACAAGCGACATCGTGATCGTGGCATCGATCAGGGAAGGATACAGGGCTCGCCCAAGCAGAAGGAACAGGCGGAGGCGCAACTGCGTGCCAGCAATAAGGAGGAGGGGGACAGGGATATGCGTATGGACAGTGAGGCATTGTCGCGTACGGAACTGGCAACGACAGATAGGTCCAGAGTGGTGGGTGGTAAGGCTCGTACGGCCATGGACCGAAAGGTACGGCGTGCATATATTCACTAGGAGAAATAAAGTACGGCCATATGGACGGATCGTTGCGATCGTACAAAAGAGGTTCCGAGTCTTGTTCCCGAGTAGCTGGAGAAGAGCCGGACTGCACGATTATCATGGTCGCGTCGGACCTCGCCAGAGCTTCATCCGCCCTAGTACTGCACTCTGAGACCCACGAATGGCTGGAGGGGCTTGGACTGACAGGCTGTATGCATTCTTGTTTTGCGAGAGAATCGGTCCCGGGCGAATGTTGGTCCTCGGGATTGTGTATGCTGGCCTCCGCGGTCAAAATGGGGGAAGAATTCGGCTCAGACGCCACCACTGCAGAAGTCGTTGATTCGGGCTGATCAGAGCTGGTAGAGTCGGCAGTGCAACTGGCGGCGGCCGGGGAAGCAGCGCGACTTGAAATAACCACTCGAGAACGCCGCGTCGCTTGAGCAGAGCTATCCGGAGGTGTCCATGTCATGAGGTTCTCAGTAACTAGTTTGCGACGTGGATGGGAAAGGAAAGATCGTGGTCCATTGAGCAGGATATGCCGCGTTATTCCAGGCAACGGAGGTGGTTAGGGGGACCTGCATAGTAAAAGAGACGTGTCACTACCGAGAGATTACCATGGCAATCTTCACGTACCTTCCGCATCTCCACGCTCTCCCCGCCAGCACCGGCTCCCGTCTCCTCAAGGAGTGACGCAGCGGTACTATAACCCAGAGCACTGTTCTCGCCAATATTGCCGCTCTTCTCAGGCTCTTCACTCTTGAGTACAATGGGATCGTTGAAGCACGTAGGATATATCCGGCCAGGATAAATAATGGAAACGCAAGGACGCCGGCAGACAGAGCAAAGGTTAACCTCGTCGAACGCCGCAGTCGTAGCCTCGAACTTCCGCTGAGTCTTCTTCGCTTTCTTCGCTTCAGTTGCCGGATCCATTGCAGTCACTTGGTCCGCTGCATGTTTGCGCTTCTTACGAGGAGAACAACAGGTGAAGGAGTCCGCAGTAGTTGTCGGAGAAGAAAGAGCGACGTTGATCTCCATCTTTCGCATTTTGTGAGTCTCCATTGAAGAGCTAGTGCCTCAGCATAGATCCCATTTGAGAGGCCAAAATCTACGCGAGAGTAAAGCAATTGCTCTATATTGGTGACCCACATTGGATCTGATAGATTGAAGTCAATGCGAAGTACGGTCTAAACATACTTTGATTCCCGTATATCCGTTTCGGACGCTGGTCAAGCCACGTCTGCGTATATGTAGGATATATCTGGTTTCTGATGGTTTCGAGAGATTCATACGAAGGGTTTTGATCGAATATAAGAATGAACGGTGGGAAGGGGAAGATACCGGAGCTGACGACTCACCAAGGAAGGGCCCGAATTTGTTGGGCTGCTGTCTATGCTCGCTTTATTAGAAGTGGAGGTTAAGGAGAATCTCTGAGCTTAATGCGACGTGCTCCAGCGCGGCGAGAATGGTTTGAGCAGTGAGCACAGGTGGTGTACTCGAAGCTCAGAACAGGACCCCCGATAATAGGCATCGATGCCTGATCCCGGATTTCCAAAATTTTGGAATTTTGTCCGGATAAATTTTCCAAAAATCGGCTGTTTTTGTCCGGATTAGATCAGGGGTCCGAGATTTCGAGGCCATTTGTCCGGACTTCGGGCTTAGGCCTCAGCCCAGTTTTCCGTCCGGATTCCCGGATCAGGCGTTCGAAAGCTAATAAATCGTCTATAGAAGTGATTTCTAGCATTCTATGAGTGATGCAGCGGGTTTATATGCCCATAATCAAACATACACTCGTTAAGTAACCATCCCTATCCTTGTTCCTTGCCCGTCGATAGCGGGCGCGTAACTTCTCCAATTCAGTGAAGGCTGCTAGGACTTGTGAACTACACATTCGGATGTCCATGAATACACAGAAAGCACGCTACCCAGTGCTATTGCTAGCTTGTTTTCATATTGCATATGACTACTTTGATTGTCAATAGTATATCATTATGTATTAAGCATACTATATGTGACCTGACTCGTAGTATTCAAGAATGAAAGAGAAAAGAAATCTGAATGGGACACCAACATACCAAAAGGAATGCACTACGGGGGTTTCGAACCTTACGTCACCCAGTCAGATCACGATAACAACAGTACGCTTGCCGACTGCACCAGCGAGCTCTTGTCCGGACTTTGCATCAGGCCCATACCATTATGACCACGATTTGTCCGGACAATGAAACAGGCGTTCAAGCAGCTTTCGGCCGTTTTGTCCGGATAAAATCAGGCATTTGCGTCCGGGAGACCGATTTTTTGTCCGGACCGCGATCAGGCATCGATACCTATTATCGGGGGTCCTCTCAGAACTCGCTGGTACGGTAAAACGTTCGGAGAATGGTGGCAGTGCTGCCGACCTTCACCACGGACTGCGCTACATCTCTTCCACTGCCAGTTCTTGAAGCTTGAACGCTCTACGTGACCGATACAAGCTACCAAATGGCCTCCCATTCAAGAGAGATATGCATACTTTCCAGAGCAAGATTATAGGCTGAGCTAGCGCAGCGATGACGTTAGCCCGCCTGTAATCCGGGTCTGGAGAGGAGACCGTGTATAGTTCAGCCTTGGTTCTCTCATCAGATGGCTATCTATTGTCATCGTTATCTTCACCTCCCAGCCAGCTGATCTCGTCACGGATGACCGACTTTAATTCCCTCCTAAATCCTCTTTGCGTCTCGACGACATGGCTCCAGACTATTCGAAACACAAACTCCTCATCGCCAACAGAGGCGAAATAGCAGTCCGCATCCTGCGCACCGCAAAACGGCTGGGTCTCCCCACAGTGAGCATCTACACGCCCTCGGACGCGCTCTCCCCGCACGTCTCCCTCGCCGACGAATCCTACCCCATTCTCTCGCCCACACCGCCGCATGCGCCTCTACCAGACGCCCAGGGATACCTGAGCGCCCTCGCCATCGTCGACATATGCAAGAAACACGGAGTCACGCTCGTCCACCCCGGGTACGGGTTCCTCTCGGAGAACACGGACTTTGCGAGGATGGTCAAGGAGAGCGGGGCGACGTTCCTGGGTCCGAGTCCGGAAGTCGTGGAGATGATGGGGCTGAAGCACGAGGCGCGGAGGAAAGCCGTCGAGGCGGACGTACCGGTAGTCCCTGGGTCTGACGGCCTAGTTGAGACTTTGGAAGACGCGCTGGAGGTTGCGAGGGAGAAGGTTGGGTATCCAGTGATGTTAAAGAGTACGGCGGGAGGAGGGGGCATGGGGATCGTGGTGTGCGAAAACGAGGCGGAGCTGAAGGAGAGGTTCGAGTCTACCACTGCCCGGGCGCAGGTGAGCTTTTCATTGCCCAGCAAAGGAATATCGATGAAACCATGCTAATCACACTCCTTGCGCAAGGCGCTCTTCCACAACCCCGGCGTCTTCATCGAGCGGTATTTCCCCGAAGCTCGCCATATCGAAGTCCAGGTATGCACGCATCCGACGTCAGTCTCTCAAGAGTATCATATTAATCATTGCAGGTCTTCGGTGACGGCCGCGGCGGCGCCGTGCACATGGGCGAGCGTGAATGCAGCGTGCAGAGAAGACACCAAAAGGTCATCGAGGAGACCCCGAGCCCGTTCATGGCGTGTTATCCAGGTGCGTTTGCAATTCTGTTCTGGCGCGCCACTCACGCTCACGCGAAGAGCGATGCAGGTCTTAGGGAACGTATGTGCGGTGCTGCGCTGAGGCTCTGTAAAGTGATCAAGTACGGATCTGCGGGTGCGCTTCCTCCTTCCCTTCCTCTCTAGTTTTCCACTACAACTGCCTTCATGACAGGCACGGTCGAGTTCCTCGTCGACGCGCATACAGGCGCGTTCTTCTTCCTCGAGATGAACACACGCCTGCAGGTGGAGCACCCTATCACGGAGGAGACGAGGCCGGGGCTGGATCTGGTGGAGATGATGGTGAGGCTGGGCGTGGCGCAGGCGGAGGGGCGAGTGTTCGGACTTGGAGGGGAAGGGAGATGGGGAGGGGAGAGTGCAGTGGAGGGAACGCACGCGATTGAGGCGAGGGTGTATTGCGAGAACCCGGCGGCGGGGTTCAGGCCCGCGCCGGGTGTGCTGCAGTACGTCGCGCTACCGGAGAGGGAGTGGCTGCGCGTCGACGGGTGGGTGCGTCCTTTCTCCAACCCACAAACCTCTCCTCCAATATTTATTTATACGTGTGTGGGCGTAGGTCTCCACGGGCACGATCATCACCCCATTCTTCGACCCCCTGGTGTGCAAGCTCATCGTCTCGGGATCCACGCGCGCAGAGGCGGTAGGAAGGATGGTGGAAGCATTGGGCGAGACGAAGATCATGGGTCCACCGAATAATGTTGCGTACCTCAAGGCGATATGTGAGAGCGAGGTGTTTATGCGGGGGGAGGCGACGACGGCGTTTCTCGACACTTTTGCGTTTGTGCCTAGGTGAGTCTCGTGTCCGCCAAGTCAAGTTTGACCTTGAATTGAATGGGACAGGGCTTTGGACGTCCTTGCCGCAGGCCTCGATATGACCATCCAGGCTTACCCCGGGCGCCAGCCGCGCCTCGGTATCCCGCGCGGCGGGCCGATGGACGCGCTTGCCTTTCGCGCTGCGAATCTTATTGTTGGGAACCCGGAGGGGATGGAGGCGCTGGAGATGGTCCCGCTCGTGGCGTGTCGCTTGAGGTTCCATGTGCCGGCGGTTGTGGCTGTTACTGGAGCGGAGGTGGAGGTGATGGTGGACGAGGAGGGGGTTGAGGGAGGGAAGATGGCGGTGGGGATGTGGGAGGGTGTTGTGGTGCCGAAGGGGGGGAGGCTTGTGGTGAGGAGGAAGGCAGGAGGGAAGGGGAGGGGGTGGAGGGTGTATGTCGCGGTGAGAGGAGGGTTTCCGGATGTGCCGGAGTATTTGGGGAGTAAGAGCACGTCGATTGGGATGGGTGGGTATCAGGTGCGTCTGCCTTCTTTTCTTCTCGCTTTGAGCTGTAGATAAAATGAATGTGAAGGGCCGTGCGCTCGCAGCAGGCGACCACCTCGCCCTCGGTGACTGCGCCCCGCACGAAGGCAAACAGCCCACCCGCCTCCCTCCCTCGCTGATACCCACCTACCAAGCGGATTGGACTCTCCACTGCCTCTCCGGCCCGCATGACTCGCCCGACTTCCTCACCCCCGAAGGGATCTCGCAATTCTACGCAACCCCCTGGCGCGTCGGCGCCGCCTCCAACCGGATGGGCATCCGCCTCGAGGGCCCCAAACTCCTCTGGTCGCGCGCGAGCGGCGGCGAGGGCGGGTCGCACCCGAGCAATGTCCTGGACAACGGGTACGCGGGGGGGACGGTGAATGTGAATGGGGACACGCCGGTGGTGCTGGGGAGGGATGGCCCGGATATGGGCGGGTATGTGTGTTTGTGTACGGTGGCGAGCGGGGAGATGTGGAAGTTGGGCCAGGTGGCGCCCGGGGAGACGGTGAGGTTTAGGAGGGTGGGGGCGGGGGATGCGCGGCGCGTGGGGGAGAGGGCGGAGAGGTGGGTAAAAGCTGTGAGGGCTGGGGGGAGCGGGAGTGTGGAGGAGTTGATGGGAGTGGTTGGGGAGGAGGATAGGAGCGGCCCGGTTTTGGAGGTTGTGGATTCTGTCGCGGAGACGGGACGGCCGAGGGTTGTGTTTCGACAGGTGCGTGCGTGCGTGCCTTTTCAGTGACGCGGTACCGATGGAACGAGAGCAGGCGGGGGACGAGGCGGTTTTGGTGGAGTATGGAGAGCTCGTGCTCGATTTGGCGGTGCGAGCACGGGTACATGCGTTTGAGACGGCTGCGAAGGAGAGGGAAATCCCAGGGGTGCGGGCGTTTGGTCCGTGTATTCGCTCGACTATTGTGAGAGGCTCAGGTTTCTTGGGTGGTTTAGCATCTGAAGGTGGTGCAGGTTAGGTACGACCCCGCTGTGATCACGCAGTCTGACCTCGTGGCGAATCTTGTGGAGATTGAGCGCTCGCTCCCCGACTCGATGGAGTCGATGTCCTTCCCTGGCCGCCGGATCACGTTCCCCATCGTCCTCGATGACAAATGGAGCCGGGAAGCGCTGGAGCGATATATGAAGTCCATCCGTGATCGAGCGGTGTATCTCCCGAGCAATATCGACTATTTGGCGCGGAATAATGGCGTCAAGGACGGGAAGGAGGCGTTGGCGCTGCTGACGCGGTCATCTTATGTAGGTTTTGCAAGTCCCCGTGGGCCAGGGTTCTGACTGACGAACCGTGTGTAGCTTGTCTTTGGTGTAGGGTTCTACTTGGCGTGCCCGTTCTTGGTTCCAGTGAGTGGCGACGATGTCGAGAGTGACGTCTAATCTCACTGGAGCAGGTGGACCCGAGGTGTCGCCTTGTTGGTCAGAAAATGAACCCCTCGCGGACGTACACGCCACGGGTGAGCGATGGTAGTATCATGCCGACGTTTCTGCTCGCTAAATCATGCAGGGCGCGATTGGGATTGCGGGTCTGGTAGCGGCTATATATCCCATAGAATCTCCAGGTGGGTACCAGCTGTACGGGCGCAGCCTTCCACCATGGCAGACATGGGGGCGTGGGCCAGACTTTAGCCCTGCGAAGCCGTGGTTGCTCGAGCCTTTTGATGAGGTGGTGTTTGAGCCTGTCACGGAGGAGGAGTATGTCGAGGTATGTGCGGCGGGGTTTATTAAAGAGGTGTCTTGATGACGGTCGGTAGATGGAGAAGCTATTTGATGCGGGGAGGTATAAGTTTAAGGTGAGCATGCCCGGTTGGTCACGAACTGGAAATTATATGTTGGGGTAGGTGGAACCTGCGACGTTCTCGATTGCGGAGTACAATGCGTTTGTAAAGTCGGTTGCTCCGGAGATTGAGGAGTTCAAGCGTAGGCAAGCGGATGGGACGGCTGCTGAGGAAGCGAGGTACGTTGTTTGCTCTATATGCACAGGTCAAACTCGATATAGCTTTCCGCTCGTCGTTTGCCCAGGGAGACTGAGTTGCTGCGTGAATGGGAAGCTGAGAAGGCGAGAGCTGCGAGTTCGTCGTCCGGAGGCGCTGCAGTCGAAGGTCAGCCAGTCCACAACTACCCTCCACGCACACCGTGCTAACCACCAAACGCAGCTTCAGAAGCAGGCGATGCCATCACATCGTCGCTCGCTGCCACAGTCTGGAAGATCCGTTGCAAGCCTGGCGATGTCATCGAGTCTGCAGAGCAAGTGGTGGTGATCTTGGAGGCTATGAAGACGGAGATCAATGTCGAGGCAGGGGAGGAAAGTGTTGGCAAGAAGGTGAAAGGCTTTGGTAATGGTGTTAGGGAGGGTACGGTGGTGAGTTCGGGGAACGTGCTGGTGGTATTGGAATAGCGTATTATAGTACGGGGTACATAATGAGAATGGCAATGAGTTAATCTGGCGCATGACACTACGATGACCACGTTGGTGAGCCTAGTATAAGGCGTGCAGTTTCTACAGCTATCTTCTGCACATATATGCAATATTATATTTAGCTTAGTCTGCGGGAAAACAGCCCGAGGAGAAACAATCCGTTTGACGCGACACCTATAAAGCAACAGAGACCAGCATCCATACCGCGCTCATGTCGCTCGCCGACATATTAATGATCTACTTGAACTCCCACGTAACCTGAATCCTTCCCTTATCCAATGGCGCAAGTTTCTTGAACGCAGCAGGCGACAGGTCGATATCGTTGGACCCACAGCCAGGGCATTCATCTACGACTTTCGCGTCGACAGACTTGCCGTTGTCTACGACGCAGTACCGACATGAGTATGAAGTGCCAAAATTCGAGGAAGAAGAAAGGACGGACAGTGAACAGCGATTTGCTTCCCGCAGTGCTTTCCGTTTGCGTACTTTTGAGTGTTGAGAGCGACGATCAGGTCGGAGGACGTGGAGTGGCCACCGCAGGCACCGAGGCCAGGGTAGAAGTACGTAGCTGTTTAGGTTTCGATTTAGTCAGTTTCAGAAAGCACGTGTTATAGAGAAAGAGGCAGATGGTAGAAGGAGGAGGCAGGCAGACGCACCGTCACCCTTGTAGCTGAAGAAGTCGGCGGTAGCGGCGCTCATTACGGCCATGGCAGCGATGATACGCTCGTAGTCGATATACATGGCAATTGGAGTAGAGCGGAGACCTGGTAGGATGTAGGTGTTGGCGAGTGAGTCCCGAGGGATGAGGATTGTAGTGGCGAACAGATGGTCTTTATAATGCAAAGTCGTATAGGCTGTTTACTTGGGGATATCGGAAGGAGGGAAGAAGCTGGACTAGACAGACGACCAGGAGAGAATGATCCCCGGGCAATGGAACGTAGCGAGGACAGCCGCTCGGAGAGAGCGAGACCCGACAAAGGGGGCGAGGAATACGGGAGTTAGATTTGAGGATCGATTACGATTGAGCAGGGTCGAGCCACGGAGAAGATGCGACGGTTAGGGCGGCTGTCTTCAGAGTGGCACAGCAGGCTGGTACTAGACGTAGCGCTCGTATTCAGTGTGCTATGCTCCGAGTGAATGAGGATGAACAGCTGACGCACCGAACATCGAGCATATGCGGACTGACTACTAGCCCGTTCACCGTCTTCGGCGCGGACTATCATTTCGTTGGAGACAACATAAGGTGGGCGAACGGAACTCCATCATGGTTTGAAGGAGGAAAACCAGAGAAGGCGCGCTCCGTCCGGAACGGAAGAGCCATCAATCAAGACCAAGACTTGAGAGCCAATATATTACAATTCGGTAGGTCTTGCCTAGGCTAATCGTGGCGAGCTGTGGCTGCTCACTTATGATTGCCGGAGAAAGCTTAACAGTGCTATCCCTGTGCGTTGTGGGATAATGAGAACCCCATTCGGACTTGCGGGGAATGGGTTTCCACTGCCATCACTGAACGGCGCAACCAATCAACGACGCCTGCTGGCATGTGATCGCAAATCCGGGGATGAGCGTGACGCTGAATCGCCAAGAGGATACTTGTCAAGGACAGAACAATTGAATAATCCGAGCATAGCGGACAGGAGGTTGGGAACGTCCGGTGATTATCATCTAGGAGAATATTGTGCGCCAAAAGCTCGACTAAGAAAGAGAGCGTACCCTGCATGTATTTGAACCTCAGCCATTCGCCGTATAATCTCCGAGGAGAGAAACCTTGCACGATGAAGCTATCGAAGAGTCGAGTATCTCAACAAGAAGCAACAAGAAGAGCAGGGTCAGAGTCTGGCCGCGATGTGCTCATGCTATTTGACGCCGAGTCTGACGGTCAGACTCGGCGTCAAATAGCATGAGCACATCGCGGTAAGCGACACTGCACTCATGAGCAAGGTGTACGCGCCATTAGAGGTGAACATGGGAATTTCTTGTACCCATAGAAAATTGGTGTTCTGCTCTGTGCAAACACATATGCGAGAATGTACAGCAGAACTGTGGATGTCCCTGTGCACTAATAGACGTTACGAGTCCTGAGTTTACGAAGGATGAGTCTTTGCATGCATTTTTTGGGCGCGCTGCCGAACGTTCCCGCCGTGGGAAAGTAGATGCCGAGTAATCGGAGTATGAACGTCTTTGTAGTTGTCAATACACTCAAATGAAACCCCGCCCCTATTGAGACTACAAGCGGAGTACGAAACGCGTTTTGTAGTGGTCTCGATCACTAATTCTTGTCGGTCTCCATGATGCTCATTCCTTTGCACCTCAAATTTTGAATATAAGCATATGAGAATAGGACCTGCGTACCGGAATATTTTCAAGATTTTATCACCCCTTTAGCATCCCTCACCCTTCAATGCTGTCGAATTCACCTCTGTTACCGTGGGAATACACGTTGAATGGGACTTGTAGTCGGTGGCGCAGGTCAGTTGAGCCAGATTCTATGGCACGATGCGTGAAGTATATTCAACTGGAGGGTTTTATTTACCGGAATCACTGTAGTATTATATGTATAGTATTATATATAGTGTTACTTAATCACAACGCTACCACAGTTCTACTCAGGACTCGTAAAAATGCCACGTGAGCGGTGGCCGGCTACCCACAAGTGAATGCTGGCTCTGGTGAATATTTCTCGATGACGTACCGGTGCCCGCAGTTCCCAGAGAGCTAAGGCCAATGCAATCTTCATCTGCCCGTGCATAATCCTATCTGATCAGAAGCCCCCAGTGTGGTGAATCAAGTAGTAGCGTTTGTGAACAATATCCGCTACCAAAGTATTGCATTTAGCGATGGTTCTGTCGCAGGATACTACTCCGTTTCCCCGAATGATGTTCCACACCTGTATGGGAAAGGAGCCTTCTTTACTAGACGAGTCATAGTGCCCATGCAAACTGTTGGATGGCCAGAAGTGTCGGCTGGTGTGACACTAGCTGACTAAGCAGGTGGCAGCACACGCAGATTCAAACAGAGGAGACGGTTTTCAGAACAGTGAGATATTGAGAGACAAGCTAAGCTAGCGTACAAGCGTAGAACTACGGGTCTTAAATACGTTCTACGGTGTGGCTTTCTTAACATAAGCAAATAGAAATGTTGAAGGAGAGGGGTTGTAAACATAAAGGAGTGTAACTAGGCTTTCAGCCACAAAGAGCGAATAAGGAAATAAAGAACGAATAAGGAAACCCACGTGCGGTCCTCCGGTCTACGACTCCGAACCGTCACATACCCCCTTCCAAGGGGTAGCATACCCCTTCACATGTCGTCCTCCTCCATGGGAGTACCATCCTCGTTGATCAGGCGTAGGTCCTTGCTGATAGGCGAGGAAGTGGTTGCGGTAGAGCTCGAGCCTTCGGCGTCGGCGAGCGGCTTGCCGTGATTGGCCATAGCGGGACGTGACCCCGGCAAATGGCGAGTGGTCGGCCCCGTGGTGGCGTCGACCTTCGACTTGGCAGAACGGGTGTTGGAAGGACGGGGCACCTTGTCCTTCGCACCAGGAACACGGCCTTCGTCGGCGTCGTGAGTGTCACGTCCCTCGGGCATAGGCATCTTGTCCCGAAGGGTGGTATCGAGCCTCATACGGCACCGCTTCTCTTCGAGATCGGTACGGTCACGAAGCTCCTGCATCGTGCGATCCGCCGTCTTCCTCTTCAACCCTTCCATATGGCGCCGAGAAGAATCGAGCGCGGTATCAGCCGCCTGATCCTTCCATTCCTGTAACTCCCTCTCCAGCCGTTTGATATCAATATAGAGCGGGTCGATCTCCTTACCCCCAATAATAGCCTCGATGCCAAGAGGACGTCCAGGTTTGATGACCCAGTTGTCACGATAGTTGGGGATGTTTAATTTGAATGGGGTAGGCTCTTTATTGAAAAGATCGGCGAAGACGATGTAACCGCCCGGGATGATCGGCTTCTTCGGCAATTCCCTGTCCTCGTACTGTTCGAGGGACTCGCTAAAGCCAAAGAAGTCCCTCACCTGCTCGAAGTGCCAGGTGTACGTATAGCGGCCCTCATCCATCTTTACGAGGCGAGTAACGAGGTCACGGCGAAGGTTAATGAAGTGATCTATAGCAGCGACCATGGTGTTTGTGGCTGGAGTGGCTGAAGCGACCAAACAACGCGAGTGAGAGAGATGGTTGCTCGACGAAGTGGGTCTGCGTCGTGTAGGGAGGGAAATCGACGAGCGCTCCGTAGGAGTTATATCCGAGTCTGTAGAGGAGTAGAATATGCCACCCAGGAATATCTGAGGATCGTCCGCTGGAGGTTTACCCGTCCCTTCGGGCAAACTCCGGATGTCATTGACTCCTGCCGCGTCAAAGTAGACTTTAAGGGGTGCGAGATGTGAAATTTCGTGATAGGGGAGCCAAGTCTCGTCTCCAGAACGCCACTGCAAAAGAAAGAGGGCGTCCGGCCCTTTTCCCTTATGTGCTAGTATCCGTTCAACTGCCCATTCAGGTTCCACTCCGGCCGTGTCCTCATCGGTTAATAATACCTGCGAGTCCAGGCGACCGGGGAATAGCCTGTCGTCGTTGGGCTCATGGATCCTCAAAAGAGAAGCATGGAAAACATTATGTATTCCACGCGATCTCAAGTTTGAGGACAACTCAAGTCGATATGAGTTATTTCCAAAATCCTTCTCGATAAGATAAGGACCGAGCCATTTTGGTAACAGCTTCTTGGCCAGGTTCTTGGGCCATCAGATATTCTTGGATGATACATACACAAGATCGCCCTTGGTGAAGGGAGCCGGGCGTCTGTGTCGATTGGCATCCCGGGTTTGCTTGACCCGGGCACCAATCATGCTGTCATGTGCAGCCATTCTGGCTGATTTGATCTGCATAGCCATCCTTCGAACACCAGGGTATTTGTCGGGTTGCGGGTCGTTCCATATCATGGTTCTCGGCATCCGTCCTGTATTAAGGAAGAATGGAGCGAACCCCATGCTTGCAGATCGAGAAAGGTTGATGGCAAACTCAATGGCCGGGAGTTTGAGTACCCAGTCATGTTGCCTGACGCCAATGCATTGCCACAACATTTGAGTTACGGTTTTAATAGCATGCTCCGTTGATCCGTCAGATTGAGGGTGATAGGCACTTGACATTCGGAGCTCCACGCACATCAGTTTATGCAGGTGGCCCCAGAATTGCGATGTGAACAGTACATCCCGGTCGCTTATGATTGCTTTTGGCAGGCCGTGATGTTTGTAGACTTCAGCGAACACAAGTTCTGCGATGTGGCGTGCCTTGTAATTGTCCCGGCTAGGCACTAAATGTACCATGGCTGTTAATAGATCAATGATGATGGTTATGCTGTCAAAGCCACCGTCTCGGTTCTTGGACACCGGAAAAGGCCCGACGAAGTCAATTCCAATTGCTTCCCAGGGCCTGGATGGTATATCCAGCGGATTCAGGAGGCTGTACAGCTTCTGCATGCTAGGTTTGCTCCTGTTGCAGGTCACACAAGTGGCGCAATAGAGTTTGACGTGCTGGACCATCTCCTTCCACCATACATGGTCACGGAGGAGATCGAGGGTCTTCTGTGCGCCTAAATGGGCGAGCAGCATGTGCGGGTTGGAAATAGCTATTTCCCGCACGCTTCGATCGTTGTGCTTAACATCGGGTAAACACAACACTCTTCTGCCTTGCAGTAGTAGGTAGATCAGGCCGTTGGATACAGAAAAGTTCTTATAATCCTTCGGCTTCTCGAGGATGGAGTTGAACATGGGATCTTCCTTATAACGATCATGGACAGCGTCCTCGATTGAAGTATTTCCGGCAGCCGAGATATAATTAAACAGGTCGGCGCCACTGTTTGCATCCATTCGATCGACGATGATAGAAGGCAAGTGGCTGTGCTGCTGTACTAATTCAGCAACTTCTTGACACACGCTATTCGCATGGTCTCGAAAGTCGCTTTCGGCGTTCCCCGTAGAGCCATCATTGACAGGTTCTGAGCTCTTTGGTTTCTCGTTTGACGTGCCAGGCTCTGGATCCCCCCCTTCCTGACTAGGGCGAGGACCTAGTAACCGAAATTTCCGAATGCGCTTGGCAAATTCCTTGGAAGTCTCAGGTCGACTAGTCTCAGGTGGCGCTATTGCTAACGCCTCCAGTCCAACTAGCACAGGCATCGAAATACCGAATGCATCGAGCTGGTTATTCGTGTCGTCGTGATACGTGTATTCAGAATGTGCGCGCACGGTGCCAGGGCTATTGCTTGAATAAATGCGTGATAAAGCATCGGCTAAGACATTCTCGACGCCGGGCACGTGCTCAATCTTGAAGTCGAATTCAGAGATTTTTTCGAGCCATCGTGCCTGACGTCCAGTCAGATTCTTTTGGCACATAAGATGTATCAACCCTTTGTGATCTGTCATCCACCGGAAACGAGCTCCCTGCAGGATGTCTCGGTGGCGTAACATTGATTCAACTCCCGTGAGCATTTCTTGCTCGTGTACCGCGTAGTTCTGTTGAGTCGTATTCATCTTGGCAGAGTAAAACGCTGCAACGCTTGCTGTCTTATAATCAGGCCCTTGGCTTACTACACCCGAAAGGCCACCATGAGATGCATCGGTCACAAGAAATATAGGCGGAGCTTGAACTGAGTAGTCGAGTGGCTTATGCCGGTGTTCTCGATGAGCTTGCACGAGCTGTTTGATTTCCTCAAACGCGCGTTGGTGTGTCTCGTCCCAACGAAAAGGTACTGTGTTGCCTGTCAGAGCAGACAAAATTCCCATAGGAATGCGGACATTGGCAAGATTGTCTGCCAGGTACCCTACGGACCCCAGGAACCCCTTGAGGAGATCGCGGTTGGTTGGCACTTTCCAGGCTACCACACTGTCGACTTTATGAGGGTCCATACGGATACCTTCATTGTCGACAATGCGTCCTAGAATCTTGAGTTCCTTGCATAAAAAATGAACCTTCTTGCGTCCCAAGAATAGTTGTTCTTTTTTCAAGGTGTCAATGACCATTCTGACTACGCGGATATGATCTTCGATCGTGTTGGTATAGATGACGATGTCGTTGAGATATACGTCCATTACCACCCCGAGGTGTGCAGCGAAAATATGACACATCAAGGCTTGAAAGGTCGCCGGTCCATTGGTATCTCCTTGCTGGAGTACCAAACTGACCATGTTGCCGTCTGGGGTAGTCATAGCTGTACGTTCCATGTGCTCAGGTATTATTCGCACTTGTTCATAGGCATCCTTCTGATCCAAGAGCGAGCAATACTTCTTGCAAGCCACTCGCCGGAGGATGCCTTCTATATCGGGAAGTGGCGTGGTGAGCTTGATAGTATTGGCGTTTCGCTCGCGTAAATCGACTGCAATTCGGAGTTCCGGAGGTATGCCCCGTACTCCTGTACCCGGCTTGGTCAATAGAAGCATTGGACAGGCGTTACGAGAATGTGTTGGTTCCCATTTTCTGCTCTGGAGGTAGGCGTCATGCTTCTCGATCCAATTCTGTCGTTGGGGGTCTGGGCATTTGCTCGGGCGCCAGCTATAGATTTTCGATTCATCCTTCAATGGTATTGAATGATTCACTGCTCAGAAAGGAGGCAGGGGCACTTCACGGCCGTCGAGAAAGATTGGTTCAGCGTAACGGATCAGCTGCTCGCGCACATGATCTAGGTCATGTGCTAGCAGGTCGGCGGCTCATGAGGCTAACGCTTGCACTCCTTCGCCACGAATAGGCAAGGGACTGGCGCTGCCTACGACTACTTTGGGCGGGTTCAGGCCCAACATAATGTTATGCTGGAACAGGAACGGTGTTCCGAGGATCAGGTCGTAGTTCTGTAGATTCATGAGATCGAAGTAGCGATTACTGTCGATCGTTTGGTATTGAATACGCGCAGTGGCTCCCCAGTTCACTTTGGATCGTGAATCCTGAACTGCCAATTAAACAGGAAGTGGCTTGGCCAATTCGACCTTGGGAAGCCGGAGTTGATTCGCGAGATCTATGGACATGAAGTCCGCCAAGGACCCCGAATTGAGCAACACTCGCACTGGTCGTCCGTTTATTTGCACGACCACGACAATAGGTTTGGGAATCATGCGCTTGAAATCCCGTGTAGTGGACGTGTTGCATTCAATACTGGGGTACATATTGCGGGGTACTTGCACGCCATTCAACTCAGTGATGACATAGCAATCTGGTAGCTCAGCAAACTGGAAATTTGGTTTTGACCCATCTAATCCGAATAATTCAGTCACGTAAACCCCTAATTGTCGGAAAGCTTGTTCTTCAGGAGAGTCTTCGGGCTCGATAATGGTAGATCTGCATGGAAAAGAAAAAAGAAAAAGAAAAAGAAAAAGAAAAGAGAAAAATCGGGGGAGGTATGTCATGCATCATGGCACGTCTATGTAGGACCTATACAGCCTGTGTTTGCTAAGAATTCAGTATATTTTCTTCCCGGCCTACGGCTGGGGGTGAACGCGACCATCTGCAACAATATTGAGATCCCGCTCAGTATCTGGTAAATTGAAACTCCGCTCATTATCTGGGTCCTCTGCTCGAGCACTTTCTTTGGCTAAAAAAAAATACTGAGACTTTTGTCAGACCTTTCTAAGTGTTACTAGGCTGTCTGAGCGCATCTATAGTATTTTACGATGTGCTTCAGCTTTATAGCATTTTGCATGCTCTCACTACTCCTACCGGGATTTGCCGAGCATCCGCCCGTATTCAGACTCCGATATCATCGAAAGCGATCTTGTTCTCCTGCAGCGGCAGGCATAAAC
>ML213531.1:2220-46971 GCA_004369045.1 Heliocybe sulcata | reverse complement strand
GAGAGGGGTTGTAAACATAAAGGAGTGTAACTAGGCTTTCAGCCACAAAGAGCGAATAAGGAAATAAAGAACGAATAAGGAAACCCACGTGCGGTCCTCCGGTCTACGACTCCGAACCGTCACACCTGGGGAGTCGGCCGGATACAAGTCCGCAAAGTGCCGAGCTCACCTAGGCTTATTCAACGACTGAGTCAACATTAATTATAATGGGCGACATCGACGAGCTGTCCCTCGATGCTGTCTTCACTGTCAGTCTGTACTTGTCTCAGCCATACCGTGATTTTGACTCCGAAGCCTGTTTGCCTTCCTTGCGTTGTTCCTTCTGAAGGAAGAGGAGAAGCGTCCGCCAACGCCTCCTACGACCACGTCGATCTATGCTCGCGAGAAACCATCAGTGGACGGTGATAATGGATGGATGGAAGTAAAGATTAGACTGGTTGGCTCGCATCCTTTGTGGGGACATCATCTGTACGTGCATGTGTGTCTGTAGCAATACATTTACATCTAAATGGACGTAAATTAAGGTGGAATGCTGCACGGGCGTTCGCATCGTATTTGGACGAACATCGAGATATTTATGAAGGACGGACTGTGCTGGAACTTGGAGCGGGCGGCGGATTGCCTGGGATTGTATGCGCTTTGAATGGAGCGAAGAAGGTGCGTAATGTTTATTACAGACGGAACAGTGCTCATCATACATATCCTGTAGGTAATGTTGACAGACTACCCGGACCGGGAGCTGGTAGAGAATATGCAGTATAATGTTGATGTGAATCTTGAAGAACAGAGGAAGAAGAATGTCGTGGTGCAGGTCAGTCTGGCATCTGGGTACGGTCATGTACCACCGGAATCATCCATGATATTGTTCGTAGGGATACCTCTGGGGCCAGTCTGTTGATTCTCTCCTTCCTCTGACACCAGACGGAGTGGGATTTGACCTCATCATCTTATCGGACCTCGTATTCAACCACTCGCAGGTTCGTCCGTTTGGCATTAGCATGCGCGCCATCATATTCGCTGACGCCGAGCTCCATCTCAGCACGATGCCCTCCTGAAAACCTGCAACCTAGCCGTCTCTAAGTCCTCAACAGCTTGCATGTTGGTGTTCTATACGCACCATCGCCCGAAATATGCCCAACGAGACCTCGAGTTCTTCACGAAGGCGCGCAAGGCGGGGTGGCAGTGCGAGAACATTTTAACGAGGAGGTATCCGGTGCGCCATCTAAGATTCTCTTACATTGCGTTGTATATTCAGTTTGCGTGCAGCCAATGTTCCCGGATGATCATGGAGACGAGGAGGTGAGGGCGACGGTGCACGGTTGGAGATTGACTAGAGTACCTTGACGTCCCAGGAAGAAGGAAACTGTTGTGATAGATGCTGCAACCAATATTCATTCATATGCATGTGGAATAAGCGCGAATTTGTGGAATAAGCGCGAATTTGTGGAATAAGCGCGAATTTCCCCGGAATAATTTAATAGTGAGAAACCGGACTGAAACGGGAAACACGTGATTGGCTGGCTCGTCCCCCGGAGGAGCGCATCCGCATCCTCCTCATCGTCGTCCTCGACACCGACGCCATGTCTACCTCGCTCGCTCTCCGCTCGTCGCTACCTAGAATCACTGCGCGCCGCGCTCCCGTTGCGTTTGCCCAAGGTGCGCCGTCGACATGAAGAGTAGAAGCGGAGGCCTGGAATGCTGACAGAAGTGGCTTGGACAGTGCGCAAGGCGACGAGCAGCTCGACCGAATATGTTCCAGGAGGCCGTATGTTCTTCTTGTATTGTATCTTTTAGTTCCGAATTGACGTACGGTGACTTGGCATAGCGATCTACAAGGGCACCGTGAACGACCCCACGACGTTCCCACCACCCTCGAAGACGCACGGGTCGTACCACTGGGCATTCGAGCGGCTTCTCTCGGCGGGTCTGGTACCTTTGACCGGTGCTGCGTTTGTGATGAGCCCCACAGCGCACCCAGTGCTGGATGGGTTGCTCGGGGTCAGTCTGGTTATGCATAGTCATATCGGGGTGAGTGCCGGTCTTTCTCATCCGATCCCTGCCTTTCTCCGCCTCAGTAGGGCTTCCGCTGATACGACAGCATGTGGAGTTATTCCGACTCTGTCGTATATATGAACCTAAGTGCTGACGTTCGCTGCTTTTCTCTGCAGTTCGACTCTGTTATCGTCGACTACGTCCACCCGCGCAAGTTCCCCATCCTCGGGCCGCTCGCGACCTGGACCCTCCGCGCGTCCACGGTCGGTGTTTTAGTGGGCATTTACAAATTTAACACGGAGGATGTCGGTGAGTGCTCCGTTTCCGGACCAGTGTACAGCACAGCGGGACCGGGAAGCTGATTGCTGGTTATGCAGGGTTGACGGAGTTGATCGCGAAGGTCTGGACAGCATGAGAGGTTGTGATAATGTCTGTTTCAGTGGTTTAGCTGGTGGTAGCGATCCGGGTCGCGTACAGGTCAAGTGTATGTATAGGAGTGAACACTGATTCAACTTCTTGCTTCGCCCGTTCTGGCTCTTCAAGTAGGTGCGTGATTTTGTGTAGTTCTGTTGGAAGTATCGCACTGTCCGGACGGATATTGTTCTCGACGCTTGTTTCGTTGCGTAAGTTGGGCACAGTACCAATTCACCTGCCATACCCCACTCTCGGCTACAGTGAAGGCGCATCTTCGGCGTAGATGCTTTGGCCAGTCATTCTTGACGCGATGCGTGACAGAGGACGAATATGATATATCGGATGCTGGACCCGCAGCGCCCTTTGTGTTGTACGGGGAGGAGACCACTAGATGAAGAACATAGATCGAATGTTGAAGTTGACCGACTGAAGATGAGATGGAAGTCATCGTGGATGTCCTTTCGCAAGGTGAGCGGTGAATTGTTCTTCGTCTCATCAGCGCGATATAATAGGAGGCTCATTTCTCACAGGCTAGCTATGCCTTATTCGCGTCGGCCAGCAGCCACTCGCAGGGATGGATCCTCCTAAATGATCGCCGAAGATACCAATGTATTTGTATACTGTCAAAGAACTACGGGCAACGCATAGTATCAGACGAGGGTACACATGCAGTCTGTCCTCTACGAGTAAGAACCCCCTCCTCTCGTCCATCATTGCGGCTGATACCTGGAACACTTCCCTGCCGTCTGCTGTAGCAACCTATGGTCATCATCACTACAGCCGTCCGGCTCATGACCAGCTGGGCAAAGTTTCGCTGTCGCAGTGTACGGTACCCTTCCACGATTTCCCGGTCCAATGCAGGGGCGGTTTGCCTATCCTCAGCTGACAATGTAGGGCCTCGTCGTCTATTACCAACTTCCGGTACCACGGTTCAGACATAAGTCTTTCGCGAACAGGGCACATCGTGGAATGCTCCCTCTTTCTTCTGTGATAATCTGCGATGCCGGCATCGAGCTCGTCTTGACTAATAGTGCTGTCGTGCGTAAACAATATTTCATCATCGTAAGGCGGATTGCTTGTTTCCCATTTTGATTCATTCCATGACAGCTGAGGCCCGCCGTTCCACCTATTAAGAGCTTGATCAGGCTAAGCAGCGGGAGTGGTGCGCGATTGGCATTACCAGTTCGACACATAGATATACCCATCGTCGGTAGTTTCTTCGAGGGTAACCGCGTTGATCAGTTTCCTGTTGTCTCGTTTGCATGAAGTTGTTAGGAGATAGCCACTGTCTTGGTTGGAGGAGAGTGCCTACGAATGTGACCAGTAGATCTGGGGTACCTTGTTCTCTCCGGGTAAGGAACTCCATGCCATGATCCATAGAGTAACACCGCCAGCTCTGCATTTATTTGTGACTTCGCGGAGTTCAGGATCTGGTATTAAGAGTATGGTGTCCTTTGTTGGTCCAAACCCTTCGTCGTATATGTGATAAGCTCCAGGTATTTTTTCGGTAAAACAAGCAATACAGAGCTTGTGTCCCCGATCATTAAGGCCAGCAGTTATGGGCCTCGAATAGTGATGATGGCCAGAGATGATAACCGTGCTCGGCACCCAACGAATAGATGACCAGTCGCCGCGAAGTTCATCGTACTGGGTTGCTTTATCGAAAGCTTCACCGCATTCCGTGACAGCACTATGCTGTTCTCCTGGCTCGGAAACACGCCACAAACGAGTGTCACCTCGCCTTGCAAGTGTTCGGACGCCGGAGAGTACGGATAATTCCTGGCGACAAAGATGCAATCGATCCCGGCTGTCCGAATCAGCACCGAGACTCAGTCGCTCGCGGATGATGGTTAATATCATATCCAAGCAGTCACGATCCTTCTGGCAGATGATAAGGATAATACTGTCGGTAACCGTATCTGTAGACCCAGTGGACACAGTTAGGTTCAGTTGGAGAGTATTCAAGGAGACATACATACTGCAGAAAATGGTCGACAAGTCCGGAGCATAGCTTTCGGAGTGAACGGGCATACATAACGTTTCTCCCTACAAACTGTGTATTCGTCATGATCACTGCCCTCAAGTCTCTCCAGCGCCGCCAGTGAGCACGAGATTAGAAAACACAGCTATGCATATCACTCGTTCTCATACCAAGATCGTCTGGAGATTGCAGTGCGCCGCGCACTATCCTCCACGCATAGCTTCGGCTGCAACCGAGGACTCTTGCTTCCCTTCTATCACGACGTTGTATGCTTCCTTAGGAGGCGCCAGTACGAGTGCCCAGCGGCAGCATGCCCAGCGTGGTATCCTGTCCCGATTTGCCGTGACGCACGATATGAACAGAAGAGAACACGGCAGTAAGAGCTCGAGCACAAGTCTTTGCGGCGACGAGGCAGATACGAACTCTGAGTACTGAAGCTGAAGTCTGGAGCAGTGAGAAAACACTTGCGAAGGAACGACGGAAACCGTATGGCTTGCCAAGTCCAGTGGCATGACATAGCTAAAGGCGTAGGAGATGTTATGGAGCGCGCAGAACTAGCCGGTAGATCAGGAGAGTATATGCATGGGCGATTGTTAGGTGCTTCCCCAATTTCATTCTTGAGGCCTAAGATGGAGAGTCGAAGGATACGTTGGGAGGAGACACGGCTGGCTATTTGTCCATATTTTTGCTCTTCCTCTCACGCCACATGTCCCGCATGCGCCCCTCTAACTTGCCACATCGTCTTCCTCCTCCTAAATTGCATCTTCTGCCCGGCGTTCGCTCGATATAAGAACTTGATATATGTTAGCTTAACTGTACATCGTCGCTTATGCAGAGCAGTTCGACTCGCCTGCACGTGCAGCAAATTGAGTCACCAGTGACTCACTTGGCCCGGGCGGCTGAATATTGCGGATACAATCGTATTCATTTCCTTGATCGTTCTCCTTTCTTTGTTGAAACTATTATCCTACGACCCTCTGGAAAAGGGTATATAAGGGTTGTATGATATTCTAGTACGTTACAGCTTGCCACACGCCTCTTTCATTGTGCGACTAATCTCCGTCTGCCGGCTCTGCCACGAGTAATCACTACCACAACATATGCCGCTCCCAGATACCCAATGTCCAGAGGAGCTCAAGGCTTTCTGGGGCAAAGCTTGGGCCACCGAACAGAAAGCGCTCTCCCCAACCGACTGGCCGAACAGGTCTCCCGACGACGACGTGGAGATAGACGATGACTTTGCCGACCCGCCCAAGCCAGTCGACCACTGCTTCGCTTACACATGCTACACGGGTCTCCACATACTCAAAACTGTTCTCCCGCTCCACTTGCCCTGCGATGTGATCGTTGAACGCGCTGCCTACAAGGAGCTCGTCGCCATGATCACACAGCTTTGCTTAAAGGAGCAGCCGACCGTTTTGTAGTGACTGGTCATCCAGGCATAGGTCAGTGAGCTCTACGCAGCCGTTGGCATCCTCCCGCTGATCTGTCTGAACTCAGGCAAAACCATCTTTCTCGTGTATCTTTTCCTCCACTGCCTCAGCCGCGGTCAGCCGGTCGCTGTTCAAGGCCCGCGTGACACGTACTACATCTTCAACGCTGAAGGCGTCGCCATGGCTGTCGATACTGGTCTCTACGATCCACGCCTACGGGAATGCTGGGCCCTCGTCGACAGCAACGCCCACGTCCTCCAGCCCTGCATGTCCTTCTGCTTGTCTGCGCTGTGCGTCGTCCAGACGACACCTCCCGAACACAGGCGCTTCAAGGAGTGGGCGAAGCAGTTCAACGCGGTGCGGTTCGTGATGCCCCCGCCTGGGGTTAACGAGATCATGGCGGTCATGTGCGTGTTTCCCCTAGTAGCTCATGACCGATGTTGACGCATAGTGCTGCGGCAGGAAAGAGCTCGGGGCGGCAGAGTTTACGCGCCGTGTGCCCGACCTCGTGAGGAAGTGGGGGCCGTGCTTTCGCATCATCAACTCATTTGCCACTGCGCAGGACTCCAGACGCATCCTCGAGGTGGAGGAGAACTTGACCCACGCTGCAACGGCCGCCGCCAAACGCCTGCAGTCTCGCCCGGGGCTCCTGGCATCGGCGGCGCGCTTAGATTTCGACGACAGCCTCTCGCTCCTCGTCTTCCTCCGCCCCAAAGACGCGGCGATGGTGGCGCGGGGCCACTGTGTCCCGACGGAGCACCTGCAGGGCCTTCTGGACGCCGCCCGCGGCTCTTCCCCCACGCAGGACGCACTGGAGGTCTTCAACATGCTCAGCCGGCACTCCTTGATGCGAAACGCGGCCGGGTGGACCCACGAAATGAAGGTGCACCGACGCCTGTGCATCGGGGACGCCAGCCTCCGCATTTATAACAGCGTCGGGGAGGAACGGACGCTGTGTCCGCCGTCTGTCCTCCTGCCTAGCACGCTGGCGGGTCTGCAGAGTGTTGGCACTGGAGGCGCGTGCTATTGGTGTCCGGCTGTTGCAAAATTTGAAGGCGTCGACGGCGCGATGGGTGATGAGGAGGATGTTTACGCTGTGCAGGCGGCTATTGCCGACGACTACGAGATGCCTGCGAGCGGGCTCGCGAGGCTGTGGAAGAACATGGATCCGGATGTTCGGGGGCGGCTGAGGTGGAATTATGTTGTCGTCGCGGATATAGAGGAAACAGGTAAGGGTTGCCTGCAGCGGTTTATAGAGTACCTGCAGGGTTTTACGTTGCCGGGTGGGGGGAAGGTGACGGTGTGGGCTGCGGATTTGTCTGGATGATGCTCTGGGGTTTTCTGTGTACTGTATGTAAGCTTGTTTTATAAGTCATGGAGAAACTCAGAGCTTGTCTTGTTTCGGCACGGATACGTTGACGATTCAGCTCGCTAGATGTGACCCTTGGCGGATGTGCATGTGTTCACGCGTCCAGCATTTTCCATATGAAGGGGGTAGCGAAGATACGTGTTGTTGAGGACATCATAAGGCACTCGAGGAACTAGGTGGCTCGGGATATCCAGACTCTGAGGCGTCCGTCATATGTAAAGTGATTTAGCAACGGGCGGAGGCGGTATCTCCACTTCTTCCGCATGTTCTATATAATACTCATACACTCGCGGGTACTGCAGCTGACCGTCATCCGCTCACGACGCCTCGGGATGCGCAACCCTCCCTCCTCCCGGAACGACCCCCACACTCTTATCCCCATGCCCAAACTGCCCGTCCTCTCTCGGCTGAATCGGCGGCCGCTCACTCTCGCTGGCCTCACCCGACGGCGGCGCAGCTACACCCTGAGGTCCAGGTTGAGTGTCGCTCGGGTTGAAAGTGTTCTCCTGCTGCTCCGTCTGTACAGTGCTAGGCGCTGTCCCGCTCATCCGCGCCCTACCCTCACGGTACTCCTCCTTGCCCCTGTTCCACAGCTCCGCGTTCTTGCTCATACCCTTCTGCGCTGGGATCTCTGTGGTCGGCTGGTCGTTGGGATTGGGGTTGGCAATGGGAGCGAGGGTGGTGTCGAGGGTTTCCATGAGCGAGCCGCGGATCTGGTCGCCGACTCCTGAAGATGTTCGTGCAGTCAGCGGTGAGTTGAGTGGTGATGAACTGGGAGCGTACCCTGTACCATGCGAAATGCACCGCTATCATATACGCGTCAGTTTGTTGTGCCCTCCTAGCGAGCGATGTGTGCGTACTTGACTTTGTCGCCGATTCCAGACATGATGCACAGTAGGATTATTTGATTAGGTTAGGTGAATTCTTGAAGCGTAGTGGAACAGCATCTCAATACAGGCTTGGGTTATATAGGGATCTTCAGGTATCCACAGTACGTAGTCACCCCACCTGCGTCATGGCTCGGTACCTTGGGCGCGTTAAGGTTAGGGTGCATACCCGAAGTGACACACGATTGCGCCACGTGGACCATAGGAAAACGATATATATATATCCAGTTGGACATCATCCTTGTCGTACTTTTGTACCGACAGAGAATCCGTAAGTGCCCGGTCCTCGAGATGATGGCATATCATGAGGCCTGGCTGTCGAGGGGAAACTTACGTAGAGTCCAAGGAGACACGGACGACTACCCGCCTGTCTTCTGTCTTCTGTCTTCGCCCTGCGTCCAGTAATTCCAAAGGTCGCAATTCCGTCCAGTCCGTGTAGAAATGGAAAGCAGGACGCAGCCAAGAATACAGGTCGAACGCGACAGGGCAGACCGTTCGCTGATCGAAAAACAACAGAGCACCAGTGTCACGCTGTCACTTCCCCATAACGTCACGTCACGTCTCTGTTGCGTAAACTCGTCAAAAGCTTCCAAGATATTCCTTGTCCTGGATTAGTATCGTGCTCTGGTGGCAAGACTCGCTGAAGACTCGACTGCCTCTTGAGCCAAGGAGAACGTCTGCATGGAGTGTACCGGTAGCTGGAGTCGGATCACAGAGACCAAGGAGATGAAGGACCAGTCTGGCATCGATTGGCGCTCATGGCGGTTTGATGAAGGCGGTGCGTACGAGAGGCGGATGGAAAGAAGACGCACTTGAGACGATGAGTCGAGTGCGTTACTGCTGGATGCCGGGAAACAACACGTAGGAGTACTCTCGTTGTCGCCAGCATGGGAAGAGTAAGGCTCGTCGTAGGACGCGCAGGCCTGCGCGCCATGTTCTGGAGCATGAAGGTACGCTGTCGATTTCTAGAAATTAGCAATCATTCTGAAATACAAGCCAGCCTTATGATATAGCTTATGAGACGACTGGCTTCGAGTTTGAGTGAAGTCGCGTTGTCATTGATGCAGGTACCTGGACTAGGCTTCCCAAATGGGCGCAAAGGCAAGGTTCAGTACTCAGTACTGCCATTTATGGCAAATGTATTAACGATTATCTTCAGCGAGCAGTACCACTATGAGGTCCACGCCATGTTAAACCGGTACCGACAACCGTGCCTCGGATACTATGCCGTTCTTCGACATGGCTCGTGGCGGCGGCGCCTGGCAAGAAGACGTTACTTTGGCTGATAAGAAGTTGCCGCACTTGCCGCACATAGCGGGTGTTCGGACAGGTACCTGAAAGAATATAGGCGTGTCCGTCCAATTCCCTCGGAGAACACGCCGTAAGCAGCAGAGGCGCGGTAGACGACAAACCAACTACTAGTGCGTGCTTCCAACCTGCTCATCGAAATGTATGAACCGATGTACCCTCCATATGGCAACGTCGAGTGGCACCAAGCACTCCGCGGAGACCAGTTCCGCGGAACCGCGAAGCTCGTGGGATAACCATCTTCTGGATTGTCGTGGTCGCTCCACCTTCCTCCATATCCGGTGTCGACTTGTATCAAATGAGTAGATGCTCTTAATGGATGTATACGACGTGGCTCGGGAACATCCCTCAGCCTCCATTCCGCAGCTTTCTGGTCGTCCATCTACCACCACCGCGGCCCTCGCCCCGCTTCTTCCGCCAATCCATGCCACCCTTGTCACCTAGTCAACTGATCCTTCCGCCAGCGAACGGCAAGCGCATAACTCTCGGCTTCCGCCGTCCAGGCACAGAAGCGCAGCCGCCCATTGGTTCCTGCCATGCGAGGCGTAAGTCTTGCTGCAATCAGGCGCCGGGCGTGCCGAGCGATCGGGCGTGCTTCGGTACGCCACCGCATCCCTTCTGCTTTTCTCTTCGGTAGACTATCGTGGCTAGTCCATTGCAATAGGCGAAAACCGAACTGCGCAAAGACTAAGGATATGGCGGGCGCGAGCATGATAAAAGGGCAGTGAGGATGCGAGGCTGAGGTAGGCGATATGGCGAGCACCTCTTCGTCTCTGATGCAGCTCGCGCTTTACCTTCTGGCCTGTGCACTATCAGCGCGCGCTGAGAGCTACTCCCTCAGCTCGAGCGTTGTCGGCACTCAGTTCAACGACGCCTTCGAGTACCAGGCTATCGCTGACCCCAGCCACGGGCGCGTGTGAGTGCCGTTCTCTGAGGCCTGACTATGATATTCAATTTGTTCCAGGAATTACGTGGATGCCTCGACGGCGAAGAGCAAGAACCTCACGTACGCGCATGGGGACACGTTCATCCTCCGCGCGGACCATACCTCGTACCTGTCGTCTAATGGACCTGGGAGAGATTCGGTGCATTTGACGACAACGGCGACGTACAGCACGCATGTGGTTGTGTAGGTATTTCTATATCCGTTCTGGCTTTTTTGTTCAGCTTCCCCATATCGTTGGTTGATGACGATGCCTCCTTGGGTAGGTTTGACATTCGACATATGCCTCAGGGATGCGGGTACGTCGTCCATTCATGTGGGTTTCCGTTAATTGAGGCTATCGACTGACCACACGGCTCAGAACGTGGCCCGCTGTGTGGGAAGTCGGTGCGGACTGGCCGAACGAGGTGCATATCACTTTCACTTCTCCTTTCTCTTCCTTCTTTTTCCATCTGCACTTTTCCTCATGCACACGCCAGCCTCACTGCATACTCGTTAATCCATAGCATGCAAGCTGCTTCACAATCCCTATTTTTAATGTTCGTTCTTCTGATCGCTGACGTGGTCATCCGTCTGCTAGGGGGAAATCGACATCATCGAAGGTGTCAACGACGCGTCGCCTAACCAAGTGACTGTCCACACCGGCAGTGGTACGTACCCCTCTCCGCTCCGCCTCCAGCCCTCCTGAATCGATTTCCTCTCCAGGCTGCTCAATGCCGAGCGAAAGAGCACAGACGGGGTCCGTTCGTCTCCTCTGATCTGATCATAAAGCACAACTAAGGGCGTCGCTCTCAGTTCGACTACGACGACAACGTGCACCTCTTCGAATGGCGACAACTCCGGGTGCGGCGTCCGGGATAAAGACGACGACTCGTTCGGGCCGGACTTTAATAGTATCGGTGGTGGGTGGTGAGTGATGAGACTCATGCGCTTGGGTTCGAGATTGTCTGATGAGGAGTGGGAACGAATCCAGGTATGCGATGGAACGCACCTCGTCTTTTGTGAAAGTGTGGTTCTGGCCGCGCAACTCGGGGAGCGTACCGGGGGACGTGCGGAACGGCGGGAGTGGGGTGGATACGGGTGGCTGGGTGCGTTTCATCGTCCCTGATCTTGTCTTTTCTTGGTCGAGGCTGATGGCTGCTATGTAGGGCACGCCGGTGGCGTACTTTCCTTCGACGTCGCAGTGCGACTTGGAGAGCCACCTGGGGCCGATGAGCGTGATTATAAATCTGACGTTTTGTGAGTCTTGCGGCTGTCGTTATCGTGGGCCGAGACTGACTGACAATGTGTATGCGCAGGCGGCGACTGGGCTGGTGCTGCGTACTCGAATAGCGGGTGTCCCGGCTCATGTGTCGGTGAGTCCCATTTCGTCGTTCCTGCATATTGTTTGTGTCTTAGCGCTTGCCCTTCCATTCGTTATCTTTTCGGGGGTATCGGTGCTGACTAGAGGCATGCAGACTACGTCAACAACAACCCGTCCGCGTTCGCAGATGCCTACTTTGATTTCGCCTCAATGCGAATATACGAATAGAATACCGCGGACTGGTGAGCTTCGTCTCGCCTGGAAATCCGGGGTTTGGACGGGTATGATTCGGCTTCCTCGATTCCGGTCTCCCTACATGTCTCCTGGCGCTCTCAGGTGTAGAGATTCGAAGTGAGATCTTAGTCAGGGGCGGTGAGATGAATGGGATACGTTGTAGTATACTGGTTAGTGTTTATCGGGATTATGTTTGTTGGGATCATGGGCGTTTTGTTGGCTACTGTGGAAAGGAGGTATTTAGATAGCCAGGTTATATGGGATTAGTATTAGTCGGCTTTCGGTGTCGGGAATTATTGGTAGAGGATTGACGCCGACGGTTCCTAGTACATAGTAGGCTCATATGCTGCTCAGACGGTCTGGTCAAGGTTGTGGGATAGCATTGTTTCAATAAGAAAGGGATCCTGTCCTGAGATAGCCCTCAACGCGACCCTGTATTTCGCTGGATTGGTAGACGTTTCGGTAACGGCCTGTTATAGGCGGTATCGTTGGAAGAATACTGGTTGTTAACAAGTAGGAGGTTGTAAGGGTTCAGGCACGTAGATCATTGATTAGATATATTAGCTGTCCATTTCGGGCGACTTCCGTAGTTACATATAGTCTATAGTCATGTATCGTAGTCCTTTGCTCGTTCAACGCCGGTTACGGATCCCCTCATCGTCGGGACCGCTCAGCTCGACGCTCACGACTCTCGTGCGTTGCCTCGCTCAGGCGGGCTTCGCCCCGCCTGCCGCTGTCTTCGTACTCGGTCCCGGCCTTGCCCGTGACAGAGGTGCAAACAGGGCTGTTTGGTTAGCTTTGCTTGCGCCACTTCGAATTCGTCTCTGAGATAGTCGTCTTCCTCCTGAACAAATTCCTTCGCCTTCGCCTGTCTCAAGGCCTCACGCGCACGCGTCATAGCCCAATGCTCGTATTCCAGCGTCTAACGCGAGTTTTACATCTCACTGGAAGCACCCACGCAGGAAGCCGCGTGCACGCCTGAGGCAGGTCCCGAATACACATCATCCTCGAAAACGATATGATTCGGCTTCAAGTTCAAGATATGACTGCCCTGCTCATTCTACTGCACTGGTATCCGTGCCTGTGTGTGCAGCTCGCTCGGCAAATTCATTCGCTATAGCCTCTCACTGCTCGGGCACGTATAATATCCCCATCCGATGCGGTTATCTGGCTATGGCAAGGTGCGACAACTGCGCTGGCGCTGTTGCCTCTGTGGCACAGTCTTGAGTCTTTGGCTAGAGAGGGTTGGGATTCAATATCTTCGCTTTCAGGAACGTTAGTTCTTACGTATCTCTCTGGCAACGGAACTCTGGAATGACGCTCAGGCTCGTTTTCGCACATCCTTGGTCTCCTGAGGCGGTGAAACTAGGCGGTTTCTCCTAGCACCAAGCTTAATTCCCTTAGGACCTTTTGATATGAGAATCTCTGTGAAAGCGGTAGCCTCTCGCAACGACTTGGCGTGTTTGTTGCTGGAATACCGGAAGCTGACTCTCGCCGACTTAGAGGCTACGGCATGCCACCTTGGGAGCGCTCTCGAATAGAGGTGGCGTACGGTGGCCGACATAGCTCATCGTATAGAGTATAAAACGGGCGCGGTAGCCGTCCGTCTCCTCATCTCCGACGAACTTTAGAGCCCGACGCACCACACAAGCTCAGTACCCCGATAGCAAACCAAACTCCCAATACAACATGCACGCTTTGCACATCCTTACCCTCTCCCTCCTTGCCACCTTCGCCTCCGCACTCGCCAACCCCTTCAAGCGACAAGACACCTGTTTCTGCGAGTCTCCGACGGGGTGCCCTGGCCTCTGTGAGCACGCGGCGGGTATCGGCGCGGCGTGCAACAATTATTGCGGGAATGGGAAGGTGCTGGCTTGTAGCGCGTGTAACGGCTTTACTGGGAATTGTCTCTTCGCGGAGGATGGCAGCTGCTCTACGATTGTGCTGTGAGCGACTGCGGGGTTGGGTGAGTAGGACTTCTGTTTGGCCAGCAGTGAGTCGGACTGAGTTGTTGAAGTAGGATACGTGAAGATGTTGAGGGGCTCGCTGTTATGGACTTACAAGTGCTCGGATAATCTTGGGTTATTCGTCTTCAGGTCAACTATATAAAGTGACTCGTGAACTCTGGCTTTCTCTTCCACCCGAGTGCTGGAAGATTGTTCAACTGGGAAGGCTGTCGATCGTGGTAGCAAGATTGCCTCTACTCGCCTGACTCTCTGCGCCATACTTACAGATCCTCGGCACTCGTCTGCATGTCCGAGCCACGCAGTTCCTCGATTCCCCTAAAGTACTATCATAAGGCCAGGCCACGCATTCTCATTCATTAACCATAAGATCGAGTGAATACGACGCACAGGCGTGTCTAGGAAGGTTCTTACTGAAATTTAGAGGGATAGAGGGAAGACGATGTGGCAATGTGGCGCAAGTCAGTAATGAGCCTGAAAGGAAATACATGGACAAATAGTTAGCCTTTAAACTCGTCCAGCTTGCGACATCTCTCAGCCGTATCAGAAGACTCTTATTGCACAGATGGCGCGACGGTCTTTTTCGACTCTCCTTAGGACTCAGGGAAGCGCCTAGCAACATGCGTCCTAGTCCAGAGCTGTCCGACAGCCCGTACGCTGGCTTTTGTCTCGTCTTCTTAGGCTACAGACCGGCAGTAATATTGCTCACCGAATGAACCTCTACATCCTGGGCGTGCTTATTTCCCCTGCCCTACTCGTGTTCCGTCCTAGACTTGGGACGAAACTGGACTTGGAACAAATTGGAATCTGGATGGCCGGCTGCTTGCCCAAGCTCAATCGTGGTCCTACGCTGCGAACCTCGAAGTTAGGCCAGTGCGCTTGGATATCAAAGGTCGCGTGCGCTACAGGTCTTTGGGTCTCAGTACGTCCCGCTTTGTTATACCTGCCATGCTCGACTTTCGCTCCAACCAAGAACGACCCTGTCATTCACCACGAACCGCTCCTGCTCGCCTCTTGTGGTCCCACGTCAACTTATTAGACTTGATCGACGGTAGTCTTCTCTGGGAACTGGGATAATGAATCCGTGCACTCCATGCAGGGCAGGACATACACGTCCTTTGGGAATGGCGGCATGTCGTGCGGTTGCTCTCGATCCGGCACCTGGCGCTAGCGAACAAGGCACGCCGATCCCGGTGAGATTTTGTTTTGCCAAGTAGCGTTCAAGTGTACCGATCATATATTGGACGTCGACGCCTGTACGTCTTGAGCGCTCCTGGTGGCTATACAGTATCCAGTACCGCGGCTCGCAGCACTCATTTCGGTACTCCAACGGACGCTGCCTTCGTATCCAAATTCTCCATGCACGTGCTTGGGCCAGCTCTCCGTTCGCACCGAAGCATGTCCTACGCTTATTCCTCCCGTTCACCGTGGATCTTGTACAGTTCGCTCCCTGCCAGAGACATTCGTCCCTCACTTCCGTGGATACACTATAGCTTTAACGGCGGCGCCACGTGGCTCAAGCTCTGGCTATCAGACGTCTTAACGCTATGTTGATCCCACGATGTGGAAGCTATCTCATAATACTCCAGTACAATCGTCGAATCCATGCGCTCTAACGCTACGGTCACATAGTACTTGTTTGATATAACACATCCTTCGATAGCTCGGACGCTAGTGTGGTTAGGAGGAATCCTATCTCTCAGTCGAGAAACGTCTCCTGATTTTCTCGCGCGGTCTCTGCCTGCGGAAAGACGGGATTGAATATCTTGCGCTCTCAGGAATCCTGACTTTTACGCGCTTGTGGCGACGAAAGTCGGGGATTTCGTCAAACTTTGTTCTCGCACATCGTTGGTCTCCCGAGGCGGTGCCACTAGGTCGTTGTGGCCAGCACTAGGCTCTTTCCTTCTCGGCTTTTTGATACAAGGATCTCTGAACGGCGTTGAACTCTTCTGAATCACCTAATTCGTAACTCACTCCGGTCCCTGCCTTGTCCATGTGAGCTTGCGCCGACGACTCGGCGTCTTTTAGCTAGCAATATCGGGAACTCCTTCTCGCCGACTTGGAGGGTAAAGCAAGCCACCTTGAGAACGCACATGAATGAAGGCGGAGTGGCTTCGCCGTCCGGTGCTGTCGTACAAGATATAAAACGGAGAGTCGTCACCACGTCCCTCTACATCGACGAACGTTGGAGCCCGACGCAGCACATCATCTCACCGCTCCAATATAAAGCAAGCCCACCCATTCACCATGCACGCTCTGCACATCCTCACCCTCGCCGTCCTCGCGACCTTCGCCTCCGCTCTTGCCAACCCGTTCAAGCGGCAGGACACCTGCTTCTGCGAGTCCCCCAGTGGCTGCCCCGGCCTCTGTGAGCAAGTTGACGGGCTCGGCGCGGTGTGCAACAATTATTGCGGGAACGGAGTCGCAACTGCGTGTGCCGCCTGCGCGGGCTATACAGGGAACTGTGTCATCTCTGGGAGTGGGGACTGTTTTACTGTTGATGAGTGAGCGAGGTGCGGAACTAGCATTTGGGAGCTGCAACGACTTGAACTGATCTCTTGGAGTAGGTTTACGTCAAGGTGTCGAGGGACGCGCGGTTACAAGCGTTCGGATAGTATCCTCGGTTATTGGGCCTCAAGGGTATTCATGTCAACTATGTAAAATGTCGAGTGAAGCGTGGGTCTGTGGTCCATCGAGTGCTGGTACTTTGTTCAGCTCGGTCCTGGTACCGACTTATTCGGCCTCAGCGTTAGCTCTCTTCCATCTCAGACTAGGCGACAAGCAATGGTCGAGACTCCCTACGAGTGCTGCCGCGGTTGACAGCTGTTCCTCGTACGACGTGCTATCCTGCGATCGACCATTCTGCGATTGAGACGCACAAAGCTATGTATCCTCAGGCTCCCGACGCAGTGCATCTACCTTATCTCGTCCCTCACTGCGCATTTCCCCCTCCGCAGCTCGAGCTATAACTGGTTGATGCTGCGTATTTCTCGGATTCCTTGAGGATTCATGGGTAGTCCTCAAGCGCCGCATTAAAGCTGGTACGAGTTGACTGGAGCATGAGTGGTCGCGGGCGTCTGCTGAAGTTTAGAGTCTTTTCCTCCCTCGAGGTAAATGTTGCCTCTCCGCCTTCCACTGGTACGTAATACGCCTCAGCTGCAGCTGTCTACGTTGTGCTCATCGCAGTGCAATTTCCTTGCAAAGACCTGTGCAAACATGGGTCGACTTGGGTTCTTTACATCGAGATGGAACAGCGTTGCGATGCGGACACCGACACGAGTCCACATAAATTTGTCCAATTATCTGTTGTATTATGGCGCGGGTACCGCCTCACTTGAGCATGCCATCGCTCTGGCGCTTATTACCCTTCTCATAGTGTCCTCGTGGCATGATCATCGCCCTGACGAACTCGAGAATAGGACAAAGTGCTGTCGTTTCGGACGACCTTCTGCAGCTATCTTCAGCGTCTAGATACTGCTATTCACGAGACGGCATAGCTCCCAGATTCTTCGGCGGCTTTCTTGGATATTTAAACTGAGCGTCCTGTCTGACCCCCACCAACCCATTTCGCGATTTAATCCGCCATGTCTAGAAGCTACTTCGGACGTAACAAGACCAAGGGCTCACGTTCCTCCTCCGAGAGCTACCAGAGTCTCCCCAACGGAAGCTCTGATGCTCCCGGTGGACCGACCGATGACCTGAACAACAGCGAGTATGCTAGAAAGCTGAATGAGCTCATGAAGGATCTCAGGGCTTTGGGGTGCGTATGCTGTCTTGCTATTCCGATCGAGTGCTGACTGACTCACCGACTTGTAGAGCCCAGAGTCTGCTGCAGCTCCCGAGAATTGCTGTTATTGGTGGACAGTCAGGTATGGTTTATGTCGTATACTCTTCAGTATATCATCAACATGGACTGTAGCGGGCAAGAGCTCCCTGGTCGAAGCTATCGGCGGCGTAAGTCATCGAATGTACCCATTACGACAGCAAAAATTGATATATGTTCAGATCAACGTCCCCCGCGACAGCGGTACTTGCACTAGGTATCTGAGTTTCTCATCTTCTGGTTCTGAAGAGACATTAACGACCCGTCGTAGATGCCCCATGGAATGCACCATGCACTCCACCGAAGGTGCCTGGTCCTGCCAGGTCAGCTTGCGCTTCGATTATGACCAGCATGGAAACAAGCTGTCGCAACCACTGAATCATCCATTCGGGTCTCCCATTACGGACAAGAAAGACGTGGAGATATGGCTGCGGAGGGCGCAGGCCGCGATTCTGAGTCCCGGTACTGCATCTGCGACGTTCTTCGGCTGGAGTCGCGAGCAGACACGCGACGCCATCAAGAACGATGCAAGTATGCAGAAGTTCTCGAAGAATGTGGTTTGCGTAGACATATATGATCCGGAGGGGACAGAGCTGTCCTTTGTGGACTTACCAGGTTCGAGTGTTGTGATTTTCTTTATATAATATTGCTGAGCCTGATCGCGCCTCGGTTTTGCAGGGCTGATTCAGAATGGAGAAGGGATAGAGCTCATCAGAGAGCTGGTCGTGACTTATATTGCCGAGGAGACTACGTTTATCCTAGTCGCAATGCCCGCCGGAGGTGAGTCTCGATTTTGTGAGTCGGGGATCTGAACTCAAGGCGCTGCCAGATGATATCCAGAACCAGCAGGCCTTGAAACTGGCTGCCGAAGCTGACGCAGAGGGTATCCGGACCATTGGTATTGTCATCCATTTCCATACTATTCTCAATATCACGACTTGATGACTGCCAGGCGTCGTAACGAAGCCGGATACCCTGGCTGAAGGCGATATCGGCCTGAAAGAACGCTGGAGGAAGGTATTCAGCGGCCACGCGGAGGACCATCACCTGCATCACGGGTACTTCTGCGTGCGCCTTCCTAACGATGTGGAGCGGCTGCAGACCGGCACTCGGGCGGCGGTCCAAGACCGCGCGCAGCAGTTCTTCGATACCAATGAGCCGTGGAAAGGCGTTGTCGATCGATCGAGGCTCGGGATCCCTGATCTCGTCGCGTATGCGAGCGATTTGCTGATGGCATGTATTCATAAAGAGTACGTCGCTGTCACCGTTCTATGTATGTGTCCTGATCCACCGCGCCTATAGGCTTCCGAATATTAGGAACAGGGTGCAAGAGCTACTCGCCGCGAGCCGCGCCAGTCTCGCACGACTGCCAGCTCCTCTGCAGAGAGACGCGTCTGCGGAGATTGTGGATCGGATCACACAGTTTTGCAGGAGCTTGAGCGCTGTTGTTGATGGGAACAGCGAGAACAAAACATTCGTTCAGCGCAATAGGGCGACGTATGACTGGTTCAAGATTGCGATCAGAAGTACTGCGCCGGATTTCAGGCCCTTTGAGGATCACACGAAGTACCAACGTCCTTCGGACCCGCTCGGAGAGGGCGAGACCGAGAAGCATGTCCATGCTGTTGAAGGGGTCGAACAGTACCCGACTATGGATCTGCATGGAGTGCGGAAAGTCATCCAGGAGTAAGCTTTTGTTTGTGTCGCCCTGGATGTGGCTGACGGCGGCGATTTACAGATGCAAAGCTTGGGAGCTCCCATATAATGTCCCGTACGACTCGAAGAGGGTACTGATCAGAAGGTTCATCGACCTCTGGCGCCAGCCGACCGAGCGGTGCCTCGACCGGACGTGGACGATTCTGTCAGAGACTGCGAGAGCGCTGTTGGCGGAGCATTTTGGGCAGTTCAAGGGCTTGCAGGCGCGTATCGGGTGAGTAGGATTGGTGCTCGTTGATTACGTCCGCGGCTCATGTGTGTTTTGGAAGGGAGTACGTGTTTGAGAACTTGGAAGAGATAAGGACGAGCACGGTCGAGTTTGTGATTGATAGTTTGGACAGCGAGAGGGCGCCGTTTTACACGGACAACACGCACTACTATAGCTCGGCACGGAGCAAATGGCTGTCCCACTACCGGCGCGTTAAGCGGTGGCCATCTTCGTCCCTTGAAGGACAAATATATGAAGAATTACCACCGCAAGTTATACAGAACGCGCTTCAGGCGCTCCGCCGTCTCGGGTACGGTGAACTTGAGCGCAAAGACCTCGAGCGCCTGCACCCTCCGGACGCCTTCGACGAGGAGATGGTCGTCATGGCAGACGTGCGCGCGTACTTCCAGGTCGCTTACAAGGTTAGCTTTTCCCCTACTTCCTGCACGAGCTCGTGCTCACGCTTGGTAGCGCGTCATTGATTTTATCCCGCTTAATATCGAGAACAAGATGAATCGCGGTGCGGCGGCGGGGATGCAGGCGTACCTGTTTGAGCGCACGGCGATGGGCGCGGGGGAGGGGTTGAGGAAGCTTGTGGTGGAGGATGGGGAGGTGGCGGCGAGGAGGGTGGAGGTGATGGGGAGGATTGAGCAGTTGAGGAGGATACAGGGGAGGTTGAACCAGTTTGGGATTTGAGGGGCGAGTGGGGTTGAGGTGGACGATGTACGGTTCTTGTGGAAATCTGGAGTTTGTGGCAGCACGACGTGATGGTATTTGCGCCTTCGGTTGCGTAGGACGTCGGACGCCTGAAATGTGTGGCATTCTCTACTATTACAACGTTTGTCGGATGCGCTTGGCTGAGGTTACCGATAATACAACTTTGCGGTACACTGCGCTACTCGTACAAGGTTGGCATCAGCTTACTGCGCTCCCGCACCGGACTTTCTCCTGGATACCGAGTCAGCTTATACCGGACACCTAAAATCGAAGGAGACGCACAGCTGATACGCGGCCGCACCAAAGGGCAGGCAGAGGCTCGTGGTGCAGAAGACGAATACTTTGGCGCGTAGGGCGGCTTTGTTGCGGTACGAGAAGGGGAAGGTGTACTGCGGATTGGTTAGTGCGCAGGATGGGACGAGGAAGAGGTGGGTACGGACGGGGTAGACGACGGAGACTTCTTTGTGCGCGAACCGGCGCCCGAGGGCTAAGGGGGCGCGGGGGAGGGAGGGGCGGGGTGAGGAGAGCATTGTGGGGAGGTAGAGGGAGAGGTGGTAGAGCGAGCGTCTCGTGGTTATATATACGGTGTCTCACACTATTCATAGACGGGCCACGGGACCACGTTCTTAGCTTCTCTGGTCATGGTGTTCGTACAGTGTGATGTGGCGAATTTGTAATGAGTTGCAGCAATAGGGTACAGCGACGTTTGCGGATGTAGTCGAGGAAGGAGGGATGTACAGGACTCAGCTCGTTTAGCGTCAAGTTCAGGTATATGAGCAGCATTACGACTACCTCGTTAAGCCACAGGTCGTCTTAGAGAACCACGCCAGCGTCCACGAGACCGGAAAGCAGCGAAGCCTGTTCAGAGTCGATCAGCCAAGTCCAGTCATATGAGTCCGTGACCATCTGCGATGATGTCATCGTAATAGAGTACGCCGCCAGAGTGGACCAATTCGAGTTTTGAATTCATACCGCAATGCCGACGTGCACAGATGGCGGAGGGTAGCGACGCTGCGAGTCTGAGGGAAGTGCCAGACCGAGTCGACGTTAATGCGATCGCGACCTCGAAATATCATTGGATTGCGTCTGCAGCCAGGAGACTTGGGAAAGGCACAGCCGAGGCTCGCCATGAATAAAGAGAGCACCAGATGCGGTACGATATCCGCAGTGAAACCTGGCTGCGGCGAGGGAAGTGCGAGAGACCGGGGGTGGTAAGAGCGCCTCTACGTCGAGCTTCGAAAACTTGACGCGACGCTTAGGCAGGCGGAGGGATGAGGGATGGTAGCATAGATCGCATAGGGTGGACGATGTCTGCGATGATAAGGGGAAGAGGAAAGGAAAGCTGAGAAAGTGAGAGGCAAGGAAAGCCTCCGGTATTCTCCGGCATGATGATGCCTGTATGAGCACATAGATGGCGGATACAACAGTTGAAGAGGGCGTGGATAGGTATTCCGAGGCAAGAATACGGCCAGATATCTTATGCAGGAAGAAAAAGATCAGTGTACACGTGCATGCCACCTACCCGGATCGAACGAGTGATCTCTCCGTTGCTGCCCGGCGAAAGCCGGCGATACAAGCGGAGCGCCGTAACCACTTAGCCAAGGTGGCATTTACTCAGTCACGCAAGCTAATTATTATAGTACGCAACTCTCTACAGAGACTTTAATTCATGACACACTGGACCGTCCGTCGCCTGATCATGATATCGCCGACGCTCCTCTACCACTGTCGCTGGACTCGCCCAGTTCCAGCCTCCCGCTAGTCGCAATCCAGAATCCCGCCGCAGGTCGCATGACCTCGACCGACGAACAGCGCTCTGGATCCTCGGCTCCGCTCTCTCTGGTACTCGGCCGCTGTCTGAAGTCCCCCCACCATCAGCTGTCGATTCAGAGCACGGTGGTCTATAGACCCCTGTTGGTGATGCATACTTGATGTTGAGAGCTGCTCGGGACTACCACCCCAAGTCAATACAAATTGTGGATTTCTAGCCCGCCTTTCGCGCCGTACTGGACTCTACCCAGCCAGACCGAGGCTATGTTATCACCCATAATGAAGTTAATGAATTCTCATCCGTGGCGGGAGAGTGGGGTATAAAGGCGGGGTAATTTGTCTCGGACAGTCAAGTTGCGAATACGCGTACGCACTGGTCGTCCCCAACCCATTTTCGAGTCCGAGAGAAGATGCTTTCCGCTGCGCGCTCAGGTATACCCCGTATCGGGAGACGGTACACGCATCAGATGACAAAGGTGGTGTACCCGGTACGTTCCTTCTCCCTCTCCTTCCCTCCTCCTGCCCTCTCATATCGCGCCACTCCCGCGTCCCCGACCGAACACTAACCCGTACGCACCAGCACACCACCCCCTTCAGCTACTCCGACAAGACGCTCTTCAAGCTCAAATTCTTCACCTTTTGCGCGACAGGCTTCTCAGTGCCATTTATCGCGGCCACCTACCAGCTGTGCGTGTTTTCTTCCTCCTGGGCTTGTATTGGGGCTGATGCAAGCGGGCTTGGTATAGGAAAAAGTCGGGCGCGGGGTCGCAATAAGGAGAAGGGATGTTTAGGATGGGAAGTGTATTGCGTTGTTTGTATTATAGGATGAGTTACGAGGACTATGACTATCGATCGCCGATTGGAGCCATGCTCGCGAGATGGGGTATACAGAGCAAGGCTGTCACGGGCTCCTGCCATCATTCCTTCCCTCTTGTCGAGCCTCGAAGTGATATCGGGTCGACACATCTGCCTCTGGACTGTGCTCCGCTATTATCGCCGCCTTTTGGGTTTCGGCCAAGCATACACAGGCATCCGCGCCATTGATGAACGTCCCAGCTGAGCACACCATTCCGCGTACGCCACCTACCGACATGTGCGTTCGCGCCGGCACTCAAGTCCGTCTCCAACCTGCATGCCTTGTGCGAGTGGGATACCACCGAGTCTAACTACGCTTGCCGCCGCTCTTAACATCATCCCAGAGGTAGCCACATCGAACATGAAAACTATCGCGACAGCGGCAAGATCGGGATCGAGACTGCCAGAGATCCGCGGGACGATCTGCGGTACGCACTCCCAACGTCGACTTGCACATGGAGAGGCTGTGGTATTAGTCGGTCGACTCAGACGGAGCAGGCGTATGAGATGTTTGTTGCGGCTGCGGAGCATAACGCGTCAGTACTCAGTTCCGGTCTATGCAGACGGTGGGCCAACGCGATGGAGTGTCGGGCAAGACAGTAGGAGAAAAGAAGGGCAGCCTTTCGAATTCACAGAAAGAAAGCATTGCCGCGATATAGAGGACGACTCGGTATTTCTCGGAATATGAACCAAGCGCAATATATACACCTATTCGGGGCGGGGTGCGTCCCACCACTCGTTACACTGCACATCTCACCAGGTACACAGAAACCACCCGGTGTCCACGTCCGGACCGAGTCGCAGCACTTGGTCGGTACTCGCCTCACAGCCTACTCCGCATCCACCGGATTCCACGTGATCGCGCCCGCCTTGCCCCTGTCGAGCGCATCCAACCTCTCCATATCCTCCTGCGCGATTTCGAAATCGAAAACCTGCGCATTCGCCACGACGCGCACGGAATTCGCGGATTTCGGGAGCGGGACGAATCTGCAGTGAGCCCCGTCTCGAATCAGGGTGTTCGTACGTAGGGTGGTGTGGGTGAGGAACGTACCCGCGCTGCAAGCTCCAGCGGAGGACGATTTGCGCTGGGGTCTTGGCGTACTGTGATGGGATTCGTATAAGGAGGGAGAGTCGTGTCGAGGGAGGGACGCACTTTGGTCGATGTAGAGGTGATGGCGGGGTCGTCGAGCTTGCCGCGGACGAGCGGGCTGAAGGCTTGCACGGCGATGTTGTGCGCTCGGCAGTAGTCCACGATGGGCTGTTGCTGGCAGAAGGGGTGCAGCTGGACGGTGGCGATGAGCATTAGTTGACATGGGTGAATGTGATGGAAGTGTACCTCGATCTGGTTCACAGCAGGTAACTCGAGCCCCGCCTCGCGGATCTCCTCGATATGCTTCGGCGAGCTGTACGGCGCGCGTGAACCTCTACGCGCAGGCGCCCAGAGCAGACGCACTAGTTTGATACTCCGATGCTTTTCAGCTTGCCCGCTTTCTTGGCGTGGAGAAGGGCTTTGTACGTCTCGAGACGCTTGGCCTTGCCCGAGCGCGGGGAGTGGATCAGGAAGAGGTCGAGGTAATCTGGACGGAATGTAAGATCGGGAAGGATACAAAGCTTGGTGGGAAACACACCAAAACCGAAATTGTGGAGAGAGTCCTGGACGGCTTGGAGCGTCGCCTCGTAGCCATGCTCGGACTCGAATACCTTTGACGCTGAGCAGGGTTTATCAACTCGGGCCGGGGAAGCTGGACATGTAAGTTCACGCACTGACGAAGACTTGGTCCCTGGGGACGCCGCTCTCCCTGATAGCCTTGCCCAGCGGCGCCTCGTTCTTATAGTGCCGCGCAGAGTCGATCTGGCGGTAGCCGTGCTTCAGCGCGGCGAGCACAGCGGGCGCGGGGTCCTCGTTCAGCGCCACGCCCAACCCGAGGACTGGCATCGCGTTGCCTTGAAATCCGGGGCGGTTTCGAAGGACGGAGATGTTTGGATGAGGATAAGGGACGTACCGTCTAGCAACTTTACGGTCGAGCGGAGGGACAGGGTGGAAGTCATGGTTAGATGGTGAAGCTGCAAAGTGCGGTTGGGTCCTTATAAACTCGATGCTGACTCGGTAGCGGGGATTTCATCATGATGGGCCGGTTCCGCACCACATGAACGGAGACTCTGAGCCGCCAGGATTCGTACTATAAGTTGCCGATGGCGCAGAGGCTGCAAGTGAGAGTAAGTGATAGTAGCGGCTGAACGGTAGGCAGTATAGGGATCATTAATATTGTTGAAGCAATATATTAGATGGACGCAGAATGAAAGTGGCAAAGAGTGCTGCCGTAATGATTTGCAAGAGACGCCGACATATATGTGCTTCACGGATCACGGACCAAGATAACGTACTTCACTCTATTATAGATATTTACACATGCCCCCACAAACACAGAAACGCTCACTTCGTCCTCTTGTAGATCTTATCCAAAAACACCTTGAACACCTCCTTCTTCAGCACCGGACTCCCATCCGCCGTCGGCGTCTCCGGGATCTGCTCAATAAGCCCCATAATCTTCTTATACGCGCCCTCCTCGTACGCCGCATACCGCTCCCGGATCTGCAGCTCCTCGTACACCGCCTTCACCGCCCGCTCCTTCTCCGCGTCCTTGCGCCCGTAGTTGGCGTCGAGCACCGCGCGCTGCTCCGGCGAGGCGAGCGCCAGCGCGGTGTTGACGCACCAGCTGCACTTGTTGTCGAGGATGTCCGTGCCGACCTTGCCGATCTGCTCCGGCGTGCCCGCGAAATCGAGAAAGTCGTCTTGCACTTGGAAGTACTCGCCCAGCGGGATGAGGATGTCCTGCGCGGCTTTGTAGGGGTCGAAGGAGGAGGAGGGGGAGGAGGAGGAGGGGATCCCGCACATGTGCATGGCGAGCGCGACGGGGAGGTGGAAGGAGTAGTATGCAGTTTTGTAGACCACGATGAGCCGGTGCCGTTCGAGAGAGAACTTGGAGAGGTCGACGTGGTCCTCGGGTGCCGTGATAAGGTCCAGCAGCTGGCCCACCTCGGTCAAGTACGTGATCTGCGGACACGGCTGAGTGAGTTATCGTGTACAGAGAAAAAAGCGGCGCACGTCGTGGAAGAGGTCGAGCAGGTCGACGTAGTACGCCTCCTGCCGGAAGTGCTTCTTGAGCAGAAAGTAGATCGCGCTCTCGAGCATGAACGAGTCGTTGATCGCGAGCAGCCCCACGCCCTCGACGCGGAACCAGCACGGCTGCCCGCGGCGCGTCACAGACTGGTCCATCATATCGTCCGACACCAAGAAGAACGCTTGCAGCTACACCCACATCAGCCTCCTCTCCCTCTCCCCAAGTAAGATATCCACGCACCAGCTCGACGCACCACCCCAGCAGCGCCGCCTTGAAATACTCGTCCTCCGTCAGCTCCCGCCCCTTCAGGATCGCGACCGTATCAACGACCGACAGCCCGCGGTTCAGCTTCCCCCCGGGCGTGTTGTACTCCAGGTTGCGCTTGTACCAGCTGATCGCGTCCGGGGGCATCCCCTTAGCCGTGAAATCAGCCATGATCTCGTCCCGCAGCGTCTCAAACACCCCGTCGAACCGCTTCCGCGCAGCCTGCTTGCTCGTGCCGTTCGCCTGCAAGTCGAGTGAGCCCCCCTAACGTAGAAAACGCAGGCAGTACGTGCCTTTGCCGCAACCTCTGTCTTGATCATCGGACTGGGAGCCATGGTGGTGGTGGGATGAGGGGGATAAATGGAACAATAGCGGGCCTAGAGAGGACAGAGTCTTATATACAGCAGCCCTGAAGAGTGGTGCCACGATGTCTCACTATGTTATTGGGTCTTCGCGGCCGCCTAAAGTGCGGCCGTCAGAATCGGACGTCCATCCCTGACTGCGTCTCAGTACAGCCTGCATATCTCCTTACGAACGCCGCCAGTACAGGGAAGCTGCCAAGAATGCACGGTGCGATGAGCGGTGATTGTTCGATTGAATGCGACAACATGACACAACAAGCAGTGCAATAACAGAGTGCGTAGATAATGCAACGATGCGAATAAATGAATTATACCGTATTTTTGGTCCCGGACGTCTCGACCCTGGCTAACCATTGACTGCTCAGAACCCGCCCATACCACCCATACCGCCCATCCCACCCATCCCACCCATCGGCGGCTTCTCCTTCTCCTCCGCCTCAACCACACACGCCTCGCTCGTCGTCAACAAGCTCGCCACGCCCGCCGCATCCACCAGCGCCGTCCGCACCACCTTCAGCGGGTCCACGATCCCCGCCTTGATCATATCCACATACTGCCCCCGGCTCGCATCGTACCCCCAGCTGAACTTGTCCGCCGCGCCGTAGTTCGACAGCAAAGACCCCACAATCACCGACGCCTCCTCGCCGGCATTGTTCAGGATCGTCCGGCTCGGTTGCGTCAGCGCGCGCCGCAGGATCGACACGCCCAGGTCCTGGTCAAAGTTCGCCGTCGGAATGGGCTTTGCGTCGGGCGACGTCGGCTGGCTCGCCGTGCCAGGTGCATTCGTCGCGAGCGCCAACGACGCCTTGAGCAGCGCGACACCGCCCCCAGGGAGGATGCCCTCCTCCACGGCCGCGCGCGTCGCGTTCAGCGCATCGTCGTACCGGTCCTTCTTCTCCCCCACCTCGACCTCGCTGCTCCCGCCGACCTTGATGACAGCGACACCGCCCGACAGTTTCGCGAGCCGCTCCTGCAGCTTCGTCTTGTCGTACTCGCTCGTCGTCGAGTCACTGATCATGCTCCGGATCTGCTCGCAGCGCGCCTGGATCGCGTCCTTGGAGCCCTCGCCGTTCAGGACGATCGTGTCGTCCTTGGTGATGGTGACTGAGCCCGTCGAGCCGAGCAAGTCCGGCGTCGCCTTCTCCAGCTTAATGTCGAGCTCGTCCGTGAAGACCGTGCCGCCAGTCAGGATTGCAAGGTCCCCAAGCGTGCTCTTGCGGTTGTCGCCAAAGCCGGGTGCCTTGACGGCCGCGACCGAGAGCTGGCCGCGGAGCTTGTTGAGAATACACGCAGCAAGCGCCTCGCCGTCGACGTCCTCGGCAATGATCAGCAGGGGGCGACGGGACTGGGCAGCCGCCTCCAAAGAAGGCAGGATGTCCTGCAGCAACGAAATCTTCTTCTCGCTGAGCAAGATAAGCGGTTTCTCAAACTCGACCTTCTGCGTCTTGACGTCGGTAACAAAGTAGGGCGAGATGTAGCCGCGGTCGAACCGCATGCCCTCGGTGATTTCAATCTCGTCCTCGATCGTCCGGCCCTCCTTGACAGTGATCACGCCCTCCTTGCCCACCTTCTCCATCGCCTGCGCAATCAGGTTGCCGACGTGCGCGTCGCCGTTGGCGGAGATGGTCGCGACTTGGGCGATCTCGGCCGTGGTCGTAATCGCCTTTGCATTCGCGGAGAGGAACTCGACGACGCGGTCAACGGCGGCTTGCGAGCCGCGGCGGAGGTCCATCGGGTTGCACCCCGCGGCGACGTTCTTGACACCTTCAGAGTAGATGGCTCGGGCCAGCACGGTAGCCGTCGTCGTACCGTCTCCCGCAGTCTCGTTTGTTTTTGATGCAACGTCCTGGACAAGACTGAGGAGAGATGTCAGGAAAGGCAAAATGAGAGAACATATATTGCGTACCGAGCACCCAAGTTCTCAAACTTATTTTCCAGCGTGATGGCCTTCGCAACAGTGACACCATCTACAGAAAAGGCATTTAGACTTGTTTTGATAAACACGCTCGAGTGACATACCTTTTGTGATCTTGGGCCCGCCAAACGACTGCTCAATGATAACATTCCGACCTGAACACCGCTAAGCACCCGCACACGCGAGAACGCGCGGAAGCGTACCTTTCGGCCCAAGCGTAACAGAAACAGCATTGGCAAGGGTATCGACACCCTTGAGAATGCTCGCCCGTCCCTCGTTCGAGAACTTTATCTCCTTGTGTGCGCCGCGGGCGAGCGAAGGCTTGGCGGCCTTTGCAGCCGCACGGCGGAAGGCGCGTGAGGAGGTGGACGAGACGTGGTGCATTTTGACGGCGGCGGGGGAGGTAGAGTCTCAGCGACAAAGAGGCAGCGGACGCGGACTTGACGCTTTTCAAGCAAAACTTCGCCGCCTGCCGAACTCTCTAGAATTCGCTCACAGGGTCATGTGACTTGGCATCACGGGGTGAATACCGCATTTGGATTTTGTCGGGACTTTGCTTCCGTGTATTTCGTTTCAGCGGGACCATCGACCGTGTGTATGAGTATGTACCGCTCGCTACAGGACTGAAATCTTTGAGCCCGTTGCGCAGATTGTCGGAAGACGGGCGTCTAGTACGAAAGCCTGACACCGCTTGATCCCATAGCAGTCGTTCTGCAGCTATGTGACCTGTTTTCCGAGCTTGGAGACATGCGATGTGCAACAGCGAAGGAGTTATTCAGTACTCAAGGATACCTACCAATGTTCACGAGAGCATGGGCAGGTAGGAGGCGGAGGATGACTGTCATGCAACGCGCTGGGCTCGCTAGCCTGGTGCACATGGACATCTGACGGTGTTTATGGCAAGGACAACAATGCTGCAACAACAAGGTGATTGTGAGGCCGACCCTGGTACGCCTCACCTCAAAGGAAGATCGCTTTTCTGAGACATCGAGCCGTCTTGAGCGACGCCGGGATCTGTCTAGCTAGGGGAATGCAAAACGGAAGAAGATACTCTCTCAGGAACCGGATGAGCGTCGGGATGATTCCTAAAGGAAAGGTGCCGGTGAAGCATTGTCTTCTGAGGCCAAAACGCAAACGACCGATCAAATTCGAGAGCCGGGAGCTTGTGCTATTCCCGGAGGCTATATCTGAGGGGGAATTCGTCGCAGGCACATCGCTGCGCAACTCTGTGAACACTCACCCAAATCTGCGATAACTTGGAGCAAAGGGACCCTCGGCGTATAGATGAAACAGCCGTACCTATGTACCAATCAAAGCATTCAGGTCCCACTATGCCTTGTCCGATGCGTACACCGTGTTCGTTTGAGTGTACGAATCACCTACCGTGCTGGACAAGTTCGAAGAGAGGCGGACGGTGCGAGGCCCAGTCTCAGGCAGCTGCACAGTCGCTGTTCCGAAAGAGACCTCTGTGCGTTCTGGTCAAAGAGCAGGCCAGATGGTAGACCGAGCACTGCGCCATGTATACACGAGCTCAGATAGTGCACAGTACATTCTGTCTCCGTGTCCCGCGGTTCACGTAAGAACTTCTGGCAGAATGTACCACCCAGCGGCTCGTGTACCATGGAACAGGAGGAATACGGCGGCCGAGATCAGAGAATGCGCACGTATAGCAAGACCAAGCACGCAGAAGTCATGGCTTGGGCCGCGCGTTATACGCAACAGAGAGAAGACGGGGGAGGAGGGAAGGAGATGGGAATATGGTCTGCGCGGACACGGGCTTTTATATGCTACGGCACTGCAAGACGGACGCAGCAGATCGAGACTTGTGACGTAGTCATGCGCACGGGTAAGCGCTGGTATCGCTGGTTAGGGAGACTCCCTGCCTAACTGGTCAAATGTCACTTCGAAGTTCGGCGCGGATGATAGTCCAAAAGCAAATGTAACTCTGGTCACATCAATTGATACGCCCAAGCCTAAGTAGACTAAACAATATTTATATAGCTCGGGGCCTCGAGGGGCTAATAGGAAAAACTCACGTAGAAATTATTTTACAGAACTTCGGGCTGTCGCATGCATGGTCGTTATGTCCACTGGTAAAGGTTCGCGGCTGCGCGTAGAGCAGAACTTGCCTTCCATTGTTGCAACCACAAGAGCTTGGACAACACTGGCAGGAAAGCCCTGCTGGACATCAGCGTCAGCGAGGAAATCGAGACTTACGGAGAGTGAGATCTGAGTGTGGCAATAAGAATCGGAGGATATGGTAGTGTACCACAGGGACGCGCACGGAACGGCGATGAGAGATTTCTGCCGTGTTATAATCCTGGGAATTCGTGGACAGGACCGGAGAAGGGCGAACGCACACAGCAGAAAGCGAGACAGCAGCGTTGTCGGTCTATTAGGCCCTTCGAGACGGCAGGAACGGAATCTCCGTACATCGAGTCTATAGGAGGCCTGAAAGTAAATGAAAGTCAATACCGACAGACCGACTGAGATGTACGCGATTGCAGTCCGTGGGTCGCAGCTTGAAGGTGAGGATGGGTAGCAAGGAAAGACAAGTCGATAGCCATGTCTATCGAGTATGATCAGTCCAAGCAGCACAGGTAATTCTTCATGGTGGCTCTAGCAAAGCAGGTAGCAGTTGGATGCCGACGAAAGAGCTGTGAGCGGGAGCATGATAAGTATCGAGGAAAGAGTCGGCGGTGAGACTCGTCCGAGGCAACATAGAGCTGTATAGCAGAGTTCGGGGTGGCTTAGCTGGGCCACGGCACCATCGCGGGTTCTGTAAGCAAATAACGAGCAGTCCCAAGCGGAAACCTGGAGATCGGATGAGACGTCCGCATCAAGTATTACAATTGGCCTCATTCCTAACCCTGGCCCTCGAACATCACGCAGAAAGTGCAAAGCATAAGCCCGAATGTCATCCGCACCGTCGTGCCGTCCACATATATGAACGCAGCCAGCAGCGAGCCATACGGATTCCTGGCACCGACACACGTTTCTGCGAGGGAGACACATGGTGGAAGGAGAGTGGCGGCGCGGGGCATGTGGCTGGGACACAGCATGATCGTGTTTGATAACAAAAACAGGCGCGACGAGCCTTTTGCAGCACGAGTCTGCGGAAATCGGCCGAGCTTGTGCCATGGTCTATACATACATACGACCTTTCGTTCTTGTACTTGCTCATAACCCATCCGCGACTCTCTTCGGACAGGTTGCTTTCATTCCTTGCCGGCTTAGAGGATATCGGATAGTTTGAGATGCGTGAGTGTTCTGTCTAGTGCTATAGCGTCGAGAGAGGTGGAGGGAAGGGAGAATGGGAGGCACGGAGGAAGATGGTGGACGCGGTGGAAGAGCCACTTTGCTGACGGTCTTTTCAAGGTCTCATCATCCGCGACGACCCCACCGCCGTCGGCGAGTACATCGCCAACTACATTTGCAAGCGGTGTGTAGTGCTTTACGCTTACTGACGTCTGCGACGCTGACGAATTCATCGTTGGCAGGATCAATAACTTTGCGCCCACTGCTGAGAAGCCGTTCGTCCTCGGCTTGCCGACGGGCTCGTCGCCCATTTCGACGTACAAGGCGCTTATCAAGCTGGTGAAGGATGGGAAGCTCTCGTGAGTAGTGCTCCTACCGTTCTTTCTGCGGATGGGAGGATGGAAGACGGAAACGAGCGCTCGTCGCTGAAAGGGAGGCTTTGCGGAATTGTTCCAAGTACTAAACATCCCTCCAGATTCAAGCACGTCGTGACATTCAACATGGACGAGTACGTCCACCTCCCCCGGGACCATCCCGAGTCCTACCATACTTTTATGTTCCGCGAATTCTTCTCGCACGGTATGTGCCCGGCCCATCATCCCCTCTCTGCTCCGCCCCCTCACAAGCTGCACAGTCGACATCCCGCCTAACCAGGTGAACATCCTGAACGGCAACGCCCCGGACCTGATCGCCGAGTGCAACGCCTACGAGCAGCGTATCAAGGACTACGGCGGGATCGAACTCTTCCTAGGCGGGATCGGCGAGGACGGGCACATCGCGTTCAACGAGCCTGGTACGTCCTGCAACTCCGTCTGTGGGTGTTGGTGGGGCTGAGTAGAGTCCTTTATAGGCTCGTCCCTCGTGTCGCGCACGCGTATCAAGACGCTTGCGTATGACACTATCCTCGCGAACGCGCGCTTTTTCAATAACGATATCGCTGCTGTGCCGCGTATGGCGCTCACCGTTGGTGTCGGCACCGTCTTGGAGAGTCGGGAGGTCGTGGTTGTCGTGACTGGACAGAGAAAGGCGTTGGCGCTCAGCAAGGCCATTGGTGCGTGGTCCGCTGATCCTTATTATGTGGAATGTATGTGCTAATGAGTTTTCCTCCACGTAGAGGAGGGCGTGAATCACTTGGTGCGTGTCGTGCATATGGCGTAGCGTACGGCTCTGCTAACGAACTCACGCAGTGGACTCTCTCGGCGCTCCAACAGCACCCATGGGCGCTCATCGTTGTCGACGAAGACGCAACCGCCGGTACGTTTCTTCCTCTTCCTCCCTCGTTCTTCCAAGATTAATCTCGACCTCTCCTCCTTCTCTCCACGCAGAGCTCCATGTGAAGACAGTCAAGTACTTCAAGTCAATCGAGCGCGTGCAGGACGAGGTCGAGCAGATGCACGCCGCCCTCCGCGCAAAGGGCGTGCCAGAAAGCGATAACAATGTCGGGAGCATGGAGTAATCAAAAGTAGGCCGTTCATCATATGATCTTCGTATCTGCGCGAGAGTGTTGTACTTGTATTACTTGCGATCTGAATAGAATTGAGTGTTCACATTAGTCTGCGTCCGAGACGTCCGCGGTAGTGGGGCCCACAGGTTTTGGGACCATGGTATAGGCTCGAAACAGTGGATGTCATTCGTAAGTATCACGTCACGAATCCTGGCTGCTTGTCTCATTGTTTACCTTCGTATCGAGATGGGGCGATACCGCTACATCTTGCCCTTGGCTACTGCTTGATTCCTAGTCCCCATCGCAAGTGCAAGCGTGATCAGGTTACCGTGAAGTTAGTGGATGGCGCGAACATATCGTTGCACAATGTGTATTTCGCTCCGAAGCTGATTGGCGACCACGACGCTTTTGAAGGCACAGTCCTCGGGTTGGCAGTGACCTGAACGGCGACTTTTGTCCTGTGGTCCTTGCTCTACTGGAGCACGACGACCACCAGCACGGTATCATATGAACGAGGCACCGTTAGCGAAGGCGGTCAGGGAGATTGGTGTATCCAGGAAGCAGATTTTCGTCAGTGCGTACCGCGCATCGAGTCCGGTTCACAATGTCTACTGGATAATTTTCTTACAGCTGGCGTGGTGCGCCTTTAACAGCATCGACAGTCGTTAATTCGCTGGTCCGTTGGGAAACATCGAGATGATATTCAAGACAAGGTGGCGATAAGAATGGCATGTTCCCCTGATAATGATACAGATACCGATACAAGGTTATTGAATCATCTCTTCCCTTCAGGATGTCTCTTGTGGGCGAGCAATCAGCTTTACTCCGCTGATCTTGTCTTCCTCCATACGCTTCAAGCCGTCGGGGATGCCGGCCAAGCCATTAGGCAGTGTCTCGACTCTGTTGGGCTAGCAGATACGTCACGTCAGCAAGGACTCCGCTACTAGCATATTATACATTATATTACGCACCTTGATCTCGCCCTTCTCCACCAGACTAGTGAGCTTGCTGTACAAACTTACACCCGTGGCACGCAGGGCCGGCGCGTGCACATTACCAAAGACATGCGCAATCGTCTTGTTCGCCGACGAGTCCTTCTTGATCTGCTCATTGAGGACGATGACGAGAGTCCCACCCGGGGCGAGTACATCGTAACCCGTCTGCTGCGTCTCGGCATAGCTCACCGCGTCGTAGACGACTTCCAGAGGTGACTTGGTCAGCGAGGCAAGCTGAGATTTCAGTTCAGAAAGGGGGGTATTGCGATCGATGACGTGGTCGATACCGAGAGACTTCAGGAAGGACGTGTGCTTGGGGGAAGCGGTGGCGATGATTGGGGAGAACCCAGAAAGCTTGGCGAGTTGGATGACTAAGTTATATGTCTTGATTAGTAAGTGGAAAATGGTGTGCAAGCTGGATTGCCCTTACCGTACTGTCCAACAGAGGTTGCGCCTCCGAAGAGGAAGATGGGCTTGCCTGCGTACTTGCCGCGGCCAGCATCTTCCCATGGGGGAGTCAGGCCAGCGCCGCCCTGGCCTCCTTTATTGACTGGGCTATACAAACCAAGAGCAGCGGTCGCCAGCCCAAGGGGAATAGAGGCGGCCTCGTCCAAGGAGATGTTCGAAGGGAGCTGAGTGGAATTGGCTCAGCGACTATCTCAGTAGGATGGTCATACGGAAGTACACGGACCTTGGCAGTTATCTCAGCAGGAACGATAGTGTACTGCTGGAACGTCGCCTTGTCGTTCGAGAACCATCCCTGGTGGAACCTAGCAGAGGGCGCATAAGCATTTTACTTCTGTATGGCGTGGAAGGAGTGGAAACTTACACTTTATCCCCTACTTTGAATCCGGTAACGCCCTCACCGACTGCTGCAACCTCTCCGGCAGCGTCGGTGCCAAGGATGGAGGGATACTCTTCAATGAAGAATCCGTGCTTCTGGATCTTCCAGTCCACAGGGTTCAAAGCAGTCGCCTCAATCTTGACCAACAGATCGCCGGCACCTGGCTTTGGAATCGAGGTCGCACTGACCTCCCAAGCGCCCTGCTTCTCCTTGAGGAACAACGCCTTCTGCTGCGCCATGCTTCGTTTGACTGTCGGTCGGAGTGGGTGAACGTGTAGACGTGTATACAGTCGTCGGAACTCATATATATAGGGTGATCGGTCATGATGATGCAATACAAGAATCGATTCGTCAGCAAACCATCTTCCTTCGGGGCTCCGGGGAAGGACGCGTCCCTACGGCCTGAATTGGAGACGGCTCGTACCTCTTACACTAAGTCTCGAGAGCTCAAATGTTGCGATCGGTACTCGGGGTGCTCCAGTGTGCGCATGTATCGCATATACACCGGCAGGCACCTTCTGAGACTGATAAAACTGGAAATGAGTACCTTACCGGCGTCGTGCATACCAGTCATGGCGCAAAATTATCATAGCAAGTCGTCATCTTCTTCGTAAGACCTGCGGACCACCCAGGATGACGTACCCTTCCGAGCCAGCCCAAGTGAAAACTAGAGTCGTACATGCACTGTTACGCATGCAAGCCGAGAACTTGAAGGGTGACAGTAATTCAGGATACACGGCGTCTCTTGTGGACGAAGTGGAAAGACTGGCATGCGAAATTGATTCGAGATGCAGGTTCGTCGTAGGTCTAATAGTGCAGCGAGTAGAGTCAACGGCTCGAGCTCGAGTCTGGTCTGACCCAACAAGCTCAAGTAAAGGAGCATTGATTGCATCTTCAGACGCCCAGCTTTGGCGCGCAAGATATCAATCATTCCATTCGTCATTGGGATTCGTGACTCTCGCAGCGAGCTGCGTACGCCCAGTATCGACGGTATCACATGTCCCTCCCTAGGGTCCTTACCTTTGCACCCCTGCGACGGGTGCAGTGGCAGTGCCGCCTGCCGCATCAGGTAACACCAAAGTCGCGAGTCGCGTTGGCTGATTTCCAGCGTGCACCCGTCCGCACCTCGGCAACACCGGTGCACTTCGAAAATCTGAGTAGACAGTTCGATTCGCAATAAAATAAAGTATCTTTCTGCCAGAGGAATAAGCGAAATGTTCAGAATTGACCCCTCCAGCCCTCGCGCAATGAGCGAAATGAGCATTCTGGCAACTGGCCTGCCTGCCAAATCGGGCAACTGGCCAAGTCGCGAAGTCGCGAGGCCGTCTCTCTCGACCTTGGAGGGCCTTGCACCCCTGCAAGACCTGCACGCACCCCTGGACATATATAGACAGATTTATGCGCCTTGTTTGAAAGTATGTACTGGTAAAATTTCTAAGGGAACAACGGAGGTGTGCGGCGGGCACCCGTCAGACACTTCTCGAAATCGACCAAGTCTGGGGCTGCAGACGAGGTTCTCGACCTCTGCAGCTAGATATACTGCACCGTTCTCCGTAAAATTTTATATTCCACATTTACACATATGCCAAAGCTCATATGAATATTTCCGCGATTTAATGTTGAGGTCTCCAGCGTGCACCCCTCTCCCAACCTCGGTGCAGAGGTGCTGTGGCGGCGTTTCCCACGGCGCCCGCAGGCCTTTCGACGACCTGGTCCTCCTCTCGTCGTACCTTCTAACGGCCGTGCGTGTCATTCGCGACGTCTGTTGCTCTCGGTACATTTACTTGGCTTTGATTCCTTCTTTGGCTTTGCATGGCTATCCTGTTGGGCCCCCTTCGGCGGCGGTTCAGTCAAGTCCTGGGCCTTAGTTTGCAATCGGACAACGCGCGCACACCGTGGCCTCCCGGTGTACGTTGCACGAGAAGGGTCGCTGGAAGCATTGGGAAGAGGTCATGTGAGCTGAGATATGGACTAGAAGGTATGTATCTCTATCACAGCTCGAATATTTGCGCCTTGATGTAAGGGGCTTCCCTGGCCGGCTGGTGCCTCTACACCGGCAGGTTCTGGCGGTTCCCAGTTGCTCGTTCTAGGTTGTCTGCCTTGAATCAGGTTGCCTGTGATTTATGAAGATCCCCTCTGTCCTACTCCGCCGCCTCGCTCGCCCCCAGCAGTGCCCGCCACGTCACGCCGCCCTCCCCGACTTCGAAATCGAGAACGCATATGCGAACTCGATTTCGATGCTGGATATGACTCTCGCGATAGAGGGGAATCGAATGCCGGCCCGGGCGTATACGTACGGTGAGTCATTTTTTTCCTATGATTTATTTTCTACTTTCCTCTCCCTTTCTCCCTCCTCGCCCTGGTCCTCGGATATGGTGCATCCATTTTGGTGCGTGTGGACGTTTCTGAGCACTGTAGGAGGTAGGACGAGGGAGAGATGTGCCGGTTGCGAGCGCACTCTCTCCTCATTGAGTTATGATCCCTTTTCGATCCTTGTCCCGGCTGCGCCAGCAGTTTCAAGCGGGCTCCCGGTCCTGGGACTAGATTTTCTCCATAAACTGACTGACTACCCTTTTCTTAAGGCCTAGCAGGTCATCTTCCGATCCCCACAGCCCCGCTGCCGTCGCCGTCCACCCTACTCCTCCTCGGACCCTAAAACAAGAATATGCACGCCTGCTCAAAGTTGACGTTTACTCTGACTAGATACATCAACGGGACTTCAACGCCGATGTATTCGAACAAAAATGCCGGTGCGTTATCCTCCTACGATTTGATTTACATTTTCTTCGATTTTCGCCTCTCCTTGTCCTCCCGTTTCTTGCCTCGCTCTCGCTTCTGAGAACAGAAGCCTGCCGTCGAGTGCCACGATACTCTTGATGATGGCGAGATGCGTGGCGTACGAACACGCTTCCTCGTCATCGGGATATATCTGGGTTTCTCTGGATGTTTTCGTCTCTCAGACAAACCGTTAGTTCCGCACGGTTAGACACCTGGCAAACTTTACTGACACTGTTTCTGCCTGTAATAGATGCTATAATTGCTCTAGGATATCGAATACCACCTCGCGAGGCCTACTGTCGCCGGCCCTCCTGCTCCAGTGCTCCTCCCACACGAAATCACGCATGCACGCGCCGGCTTCCTTTGAGCATCGCGATCGATGAGCATGACGTACGGAATCAGGGGGAACGCTGGTGCATTCGATTTCCATGAATTGTTGTGTCTTTGGGCAAGGGGCAATTACTGAGTGTTCCTGTTCCACTGATGGTGGTGAGATGGGTGCACGATGATTACGCAGCCTCGTCGTCACGTCTGAACTGTTGTTTTTTATTAGGCTGCCTGCCTTTCTAATTAACTCTAAAGTCGCGAGACGCGGAGGGTACTTTCAGCGTGCACCCGTGAGTAGTTTAGCTTAGACCGCGCACCCCTCTGTAAAAATTATATAGTTCGATTTGCAATAACTATAAGCATCTTTCTGTGAAGGGAATAAGCGAAACGTTCGATATTGCGGCCTGCACCCCTCGCACAACGCTCGAGACGAGCAGTCTGGCGACTTGGCTGCATGCCAAATCGGGCAACTGCCTAAGTCGCGAGTCGCGAGGCCGTCGCTCTCGACTTTGAAGGGCCTTGCACCCCTGCAAGACCTGCACGCACCCCTGGACATGTATAGACCGATTTGTGCGCCTTGGCTGAAAGTATATACTGGAAAATTTACTAAGGAAACGGGTGTGGTGTGCGACGCGCACCCGTCAAACATTGCTCGCAATCGACCCAATCTGGGCCTGCGGACGACGTTCCCTGCCTCTGCTGCTCGACACGTTCGTCCATTCTCCGTATAATTTTCTATTAAGTATCATTGTGTATACAGGACCCTACATGAATATTTTGGTGAATTTCCGTTGAGGCCTCCAGCGTGCACCCCTCGCACATCGTCGGTGCAGAGGTGCTGTGGCGGCGTTTCCCACGGCGCCCGCGGGCCTTTGCGACGTGCTCGACGCTCTCCTCCTCGTCGTCTCGTCCTGCACTCTGACGGGTGTCCGCGTAGTTCGCGGGCGTCCGTTGCTCTGGCTTCTTGTTCTTAGCTATACTGCCTCATTTGGCTGTTTCTATCTGTCTGTCTGGCCTCCCTCTCGCGACAAATCGATCAAGTCCGGACATCAACTTGAAATCGGACAGTGCACGCACACCGTGGTCTTCCGGTGTCCGTTGCACGCTAAGGGTCGTTGGAAGTACTGGGAATACGGTTTATGAGCTGTGGTTTATCTTGTAAGGTGTGTATCACCCTCAAAACTCGATTTCCGTAGCTTGATGCACGGGGCTGCCATGCCCGGTTCGTCTATCGACGCTGGCGGGTCTTGGCAGTTCAAAACCTCTTTGTTACAGGTTTACAACGTCTACCGGCGTTGTAACGACCGCTACCAACTGTCCGTTTCCCCAACCTCGCCTCCGTCGCGCCTGCCGACGCTCGCTACGTCACGCGACCCGATCCGACCTCGAGACCGAGTACGCAAACGTGCACTCGGTCTCGACGGTCGCCTCGACTCCAGTAACACGGGGGATGAATAAGAATGTTAGTTTGCGCAAAGCGGGTGCGTCGTTCTTTTCTCATGACTTTATTTGCATTTGCTTTCTTGTTTCCCTTCCCCTGTCCTTTCCTCCGTTTCCACACACCTATATTCGTAGGCGATGACGGTCCCAAGTCCGTTACGAGCCAGGATTATGGCGAGATATGCGCGTCGCGAACGCGCTGTCTCGTCAACGAGTTCTGACCTTTTTTCTTCTTCCCTCCTCGACTGGACCAGATGTTCCAAGGGACGGGGCCGTGCCAAGGCACAGTTTCCTCCCTATCCGCACTCGGGGCACAATCAAGAAGCTGAACAACGCGAGTCTACAGTATTAAGAGCCACTCCGCCGTCGCCGAAGGCCCCTCTCCTCTTCAACAAGGAAACAAGAAGGGCGACGCCTACTCTTTCTGAACATGATATTCGGTCGTGCTGAGGTACGCAAATCCACCACCGTCTGTTCCACGCGAAAGCACTGGCGCGCTTATTTTCTATCGATTGTTTTATATTTTTGTTCATTTATCCCTCTCTGCAGATGCAGCCATACCAGATTGCCCAGGCACCGCCCGAGCGACGGATGACACGAAGCAGTCCAGGTATGTCCTAGGCACAAGGTTTATTGAGCCTGCTTGCTTCTTTGGCGCCCGCTGTCCCGACATGTCTTCTCCTGCTCGACCTGCTTGCGAAGACTCCGATATTCACGCGGTCGACTCTCGTCAAGCTCTGGAATGGATAGGGTCTGTTGTGGATGGATTATGGATGATTATTGAGAGTGTGCAGACCGTCTGAGGCAAGTAAATTCCTTCAAACTCGGGGCTTCCCTGCCCGCCACAGATTTCGATACCGACAAGGCTCTGCACCCACTAATCGCTCTTCCTCAGATGCCCATCCTCACAGGAGGCTGTAGCGTCTATTTCCGCCCGAGAGAAGTGCACGTACGCCGCAAACGCGCCCACCACCACCCGCCACGTCACGCCGCCCTCCCCGACTTCGAAGTCGAGAACGCGTGTGCGAACTTGATTTCGATGCTGGATACGGCTCCCGCGATAGATTGGAATTGAACGCTCCCACGGGCGTATACGCACAGTGAGTCGTTCTTTTTTTACAATTTATTCTCTGTTTTCCCTCCCTTTCTTCCCCCCCGCCCCGACCCTCGGCCTTAGTGGATCCGCTTTGGTGCGGGTGGACGTCCCGGAGTCCTGTGGGACATAGGATGATGGAGAGACGCGCTCATTGCAAGCGCACCCTTTCCTTATCGAGTTATGATTTCTTTTCGAACCCCATTCTCGGCGGGTTCAGTGGTTGCAAGCGACCGCGCGGCCTCGGGACCAGATCGGCTCCACGACCTTGCCTTATACTGTTTAATCAATCTTTATGAGCTGACCCTTTGATCCCCAGAGCCCTGCTGATGCCGCCGCGGGCCGTCCTCCTCCACGCTGCTCGTCGTCTCGTCCGGCCCTTACTGCGAGCATGGTGTCCGCGTCGGCCTCTACTTGGGTGCTACATTCTCTGCTACTTCTTCTATTGCGTACAGCGCTTTTCGGGTTCACTCTCGCTGGATCTCTGTCACTAGACCGGGCTCGACTTGCTCTTGGGGACCTGGACAACATCGGCGCCGGAAACACTGCTCTACGGCTCGGATGGGTCGGCGAAGGGAGGTATCACTTGGGAGGAGGGTTTCCGAGATGCGCTAGATGTTCCAGGTGCGTACCTCTCTCCAATCTCGACCTTTATGCTTTGATGCCTGGAGTTGCCATGCCCGCCAGGGACCTCGACGCTGGTGGGGGCCGCTCCAAACCATTATTTTACAGATGTATGACCAACGTCCATGCCGTACCATTCCGGTTTGCCCAGAGACTGCCCAACCGCCTCCGAAAACTCACCCGCCGATGCTCGCCACGTCACCCGACGCGACGCGACCTCGAGACCGAGTACGCAATCGCGCACTCGATCTCGAAGGTTGCCTCGACTCCAGTAATGCCTAGGAAAATGGAGAATCAAAGTCTGCGTGAAACGGGTACGCCGCCCGTTTGTTATGATCTTGATTCTATTTGTTTCGACTTTCCCCTCCCCCTGCCCCCTCCTTCGTCTCCAGCCAACTGATCTTGGAGACAAGGCCGTTATTGAGTCCCGTGCGGCTCATGATGCTGACGAGATATGCCCGTCGCGAACGCGCAGTCTCCTTGACGACTTCTGATTTTTCTTCTAGCCCCTTCTTGACTGGACCAACAGTGCCAAATGACAGGGCCGTTGCAGGACCCAATTGGACTACCATTTTCACTCAGCATACCCTGGGAAACCTGTAGAAGATGAGGGCCCGGTCCTGAGAGCCCTTCCGCCGCTGCTGTCGCCCCCCTTCTGCCGGAACATGAAATCAAGAATGCCCACGCTCGCTCATTTCGAGCAGTGCGTTCGGTGCGCGTGGTCTACAGGAGTAGTAGGCCGCTTTATTTGTCCGAAAGCGCTGGTACGTTCTGTTGCTATGAATTCTTTTCAATTTGCTTTCATTTCACCCCACCAATCCCTTGCCTGCCATGTCGCGACTCCTACGCCGGTACAGTAGGGCGTTCACGAGTTCCATGGTCTTTTTGAAGACAGCGGCACCTGCGCTCTCAGTTTGCTGCCTCGTCGTCATATATTTGGGTTGGTTTTCTTCCGGTACTCCTCCTCCCAGGTGCGCATCAGACTATGAGCCCCTGGACCGGTCTTAGGGCCCACTAACAGACCTATCACGCTCGTTAGAACATACTCAAGCTTTCTCAGCCGCCGGGTCGCTTCCAGACGGAGCTCGCCGCCATCGTTGCCCCTCCTCCTCCTCGGACGCAAAAACAAACAAGTTATGCACACTCGACTTGGACAAAAGATTTGATTTTGCTGATGTGCGCGACCCCAGCGCCGTCGTGACTGCGCGAAAGCGCCAGTCTGTTATCTTTCTGAAGAGTAATGTCTATTTCTTTTACGATTTTTCGTCTCCCCTAGCCGCCGTTCATACCTGGTGCCCCTTCCCTGGCATAGGCGATTTATACCAACTCTATTAAAGTCTAACACGTCGACGAGACACGGGCGTTCCCAGCGCAGTGTCTCGCCGTCGATATAAAAATCTCTTTCTCTCGATGTTTTGCCTCCCGTGCTAGATTGCCGGATCACGCAGTCCCCAGACCCTAATGACATCGTTCTCCTGGTGACTAGGCTCTATTAAAGTGATAGAAACATTATTCCCGCTCCTCAGCCTTCTGCCGCCGCTGCCTTGTCCTCAGTCGGCTCTTCAGTGCATGCCCGAAATGCCCGAGACGCGTTTCCGCACTTCGTACAAGGCTACGTAGTTTCCGACAGTGTAGTAGTACATCGATACCTGTATCCAATAGATCTCATAGCCTTCTCGTGTAGTCATGAATAGATCATCCTCAAATCATCCTTCTCCGTTAACCTTGGAAGCAGCCATTTAACGCCACAATTCACGCGCCCGCCACAGTCCCCAAGGCGTGCAAGTCCGCCTCCTCCCCGCTCGTCGTCTCCTTCGGTCCTCACTGTGTTGAGCGCGGTACCGGCCTCCGCTTCTGTTTTGCATCATCTGTTGCTGCTCTGCGCTTTAGGCCGGTGTTCGTCTCATGCTTCAGTCCGGATGTTTGTCTCTGGCCCGGCTTGACCTTTTGTCCAAGACCTGGGCATCCTCGGCGCCGGAATCCGCTTTCAAGCCATCAAACACATCGGAAGAGTGCAGGAGTAGCTGGTAGGAGGCTTTGTGAGCTGAGGAAACGGCTTTTAGGTGCGCAACCCAGTCCGTTCTCGAGCGTTATGCATTGATGCAGAGGGTTGCCATGCCGGCGACAGATCTCGACGCTGGCGGGCAGGGTCAGCTCTAAAGTGTTTTTTGTAGATGTACGGCATTGTATATGCTTTTATTCCTCCACCTTTACCCAACAACCTCCCCTGCTCGTCCCAAACGTGCCCGCCGACGCTCGCCACGTCACCCGACCCGACCCAACCTCGAGACCGAGTACACGCGCGCGCACTCGATGTCGATGGTTGCATCGGCTCTAGGAATGCATGGGAAGATTAGGAAGCTCAGTTTCCGTGAAACAGGTACGTCTTTATTTTCTTATGATTTTGTTCGCTTTTTCTTCGTGTTTTTCGTGTCCCTCTCCTCTCTGTCCTTCCAAGTCCCTGACTCTAATATTATACTTACGGCAGCGAAGGGTTCGCTGCCGCATGCACCTGCAGCATGCAGGCTGGAATTTACCCTCTTTTTCCACACTGCAGCATGCAGCTGCAGGACGCAGGCCAAGGTTTCCCCTCTTTTTCGAAGCTGCAGGATGCAGCTGCAGGATGCCGGTCAGAATTTGGCCCCATTTTTGAAGCTGCAGGACACAGCCACAAGCTGCAGGTCAGAAATCCGCTTGTTTTGTCAAACTGCAGGATGCAGCTGCAGGATGGCAGTCAGGTGTTGCTCCCCACCTGCAGGATGCAGCGAAATAGAATAAGTCATCCCTTAACCTATTCCGTGGTGCTGCATGACACCGGTGGTGTTGCTGCCTTGTATTCCACCACGCAAGGCAATAAAACAAGTGATTCCCCATTGTATTTCACTCTTGAAGACACAGGCTCTTCCCGCCACCCCTTTGCTTGTGTGGACGCAAGTGTGTGTAGTGTGCATTTAGGACAAGGTTTAGAGCAGCCATTGCAGGATAAGGTTTAGGTCATCCGTGACAACCAGGACCATCATTTAGCACAAGGGTTAGGGTACCAATGATACAGCAAATAAAACAAGTACAGAACCTAATATTATACTTACGGCAGCGAAGGGTTCGCTGCCGTCCATATAAGGCAAGACGCAGGCTGCAGCCACCAGAAAAGGAAACCTGCAGCTGCAGCTTGCCATATATGGGTGCAGGATTGATGGCAGGCAGTGAACGCAGGCCAGAATTTACCCTCTTTTTGCATCCTGCAGCATGCAGCTGCAGGATGCAGGCTGGAATTTACCCTCTTTTTCCACACTGCAGCCTGCAGCTGCAGGATGAACACCAGCATTTACCTACTTTTTCCAAACTGCAGCATGCAGCTGCAGGATGCA
>ML213530.1:248745-277769 GCA_004369045.1 Heliocybe sulcata | reverse complement strand
ATGCAGTGCCTTAATATATTTACATAATATAGCAGCATAGTCATATCGGCTCATGATATTTCTAAGAAGTGATAGAGTAACAAGAACTGCAGCAAAGGCAGCATAATTATTTACTTGAAATTGCAAGAAAAGCATGAGAATGCCCTCATGTGCCGATTGGATCATGGCATGACTCAGATGCAATGAATATTGCCTGTTTTCATCAGAGTCAAATTCAGATATAGAAGTAATTGAATGATGTTCAATAGCATGAAAAGTGAAATATATATCTGTATTTTCTGTAGAAATAGATGATGGAGGCATTGAATAACGTAAGGAGTCTGAAGTCCATAGCCCTAGAGTGCTATCTAGAGCATAATTCTCTGCTAAAGGCGTGACTGATGCTGGCTGATTGACGTCAACTGATATACAGTTGATCCTGGTTAATACTAGGAATATCAAAATTGTGGATATACCAACATACTTATATTGACAAAGTAATAACTGTTTTTTGGTGAATACTATCCACATAATAGCTCCTATCAGGGTCAATATTATTACCCATAATAAAAGAATTTTTACATGACATAGAGAAATGGCTTCAATATATTGCAAAAGGGCCGGCTTGACTGAATGTATATAATACTTCATGATAGAGAGCCAGGATATGGCTGCAGAGTAATGCTCCATAATGGGCCAAGTAGAGTAGTACTCCATCAGGAGCCAGGTATAGCGCTGCACCATAATGGGCCAAGCAAATTGGTACTCCATTAGGAGCCAGGTATAACAATGCACCATAATGGGCCAAGCAAATTGATACTCCATAATTAGGAGCCAGGACATGCCTGTAACACAGTACTTCATAAGAAGCCAGGCAGAGCCTGAGATATACTCCATGGAATGGAGCCAGGCAAAGCCTGAGATGCAATACTTCAAGGTCTGAAGCACTGCAGTATGCCCCATAAGGGCCAAGAGCACAGAGATCCAGTAGCTGTTGAGACAGTTCTGCATGTGTGGTAGTGCCATCTCAGAAGTCAGAGTTAGCAGTGTTAACGCTCAGAAGAATGTGACTCAGAAAATAGAGGAAGTGGCGTGGGAATATGAACCCAGAGCTATGCAGTTGCACCTTCTATATTAGGGATACCGGACGGTGCCAGCCACACAAGCAGCACTATTCACTTTAAAAAATTCCCTATCTTATTTGTACTGGTATCTGTTCTCATCTAAGCAGGAATATCTGCTTACCTGAGGGTTGTTGGCTATCCTGAATTTTTGCGCATTTTTGAGCAATTGTTTCATTTTATTTGTTCTACCGGAGGGTATCCCACATTGTTCATGTTCTTATATAAGCAGACTTAGATGCAGCTGACTACTATTGAATATCCCGATTTTTGGGCCATTTCCCACTCATTTGAGACTGCTGGAAAACATGCAGTGCAACTTCTATGCTTACATCAGCATGATTTTCAGGTGGCTGAGTATGACTGATTATCATGATTTTTCGGGGCATTTTTAGGTATTTATTGAGTTGCGTTCAACAACCCAGAGCACTTATGCAGGGCTCCATGCATTTCCAAGTGCTAATAGCAGCTGGTATAGTACTGCCCCTGTCTCCGGGAATATCTTTCTGATTTATCATGATTTACCCATATTTTTGGGCAATTGTTAGGGCATTTTGTTACTTGATGGATTTTGCTGCATGCCATACAGGTCTTCTTCTATGTATACATAAGCATGATTCCCAGGTGATTGAGTATTGGTTGATTATTCTGATTTTTTTTGGTATTTTTAGGTATTTAAACCCAATTCAACAACAAAGAGCCCTTATACAGGGCTCCATACATTGAGAAGTGCTAATAATAGATCATATAGCACTGCCTCTGCTTCCAGGAATATTTCCTGATTAATTGTGATTTTTCCCATATTTTATCGCTGTCTTTGAAGGCAACACAAGCTTACATCATGCATATTATGTCAGAGCAGGGCTATGACGCACTTGCATGTTCGATTCTTGCAATTCTTGCGCTGCATGTGCGTCATAGTTGCCTTAATCAGAATCTCTTATAGTCTGACTACAACTTTTTGTAGTCAGTAGTAAGTAGCGCTCCTTTAGCAAGCTGGCAGCCAATCAGAAGCGAGGAATCCCAACCGGCGCGGAAACCTCATAGTTGAAGCTCCGACGTGGTTATCTCACGGTAAGAAATGAGTAAGTAAATGATTTGTAGTGCCTCTTCCAAGAAAATGCACACAGCACACTCAGAATTGGGTCATAAATCATGAAAATATTTGGGAAGGTGTGATATATGAACCAGATGATATATTTAGAATTTCAGGCTGTTATAATGTCAGGAGCGTGAGCACTGTGCAGATTACTGAAATGTGGCACTACAAATCAAAAACTGTAGTCTCGACTACAGCCGGAGTTTCAATAAAGTGTTATCGAGACTACACTTTTAATTCCCACAGTTTCTCGGCATTATCGTGGGAGTATCTGCATTGTTCGGCGTCGACCCGGTAAAGACTCTTCCTTCGTAAACTCAGGACTCGTAAATAGTAGATAATGTAAGGTGGCCGGTGGCAGCATTGAACAAGAGTCCATACCAAAGCTTTCAGGAATAGTCTGTCATGCGGGAAACTTCGATAGTACAGAAACGTCTGTGTGGTCGTCACACCATACAAGCTGCTATTAAGTAAGAATGGGATGCGGGTAATGTCCGGAGGCACCTACGCAATGGACGCTAGAACCAACGCGTTGAAGGCGCCAATGAAGTCTTCGAATGGGGTCATCGTCTCAAGGATGCACAGTCTTGATGTTGAAGAAAGGATGCCTCCTAGTTTATATACCTGTGAGGAACTGTCCACTCACATCACGGTCCATGCACCTGGTGCTGATCCCAGTCCACTGTCGACTTGCCACAGATGGACCAGGATTGCAGGCTAACCGCGCTAGAGAATCAGGGACCCTCAAGCGACACACGAGATCAATATTTGTAGTGATATGATACTCCTGTGGCATAGCTGCCTCTAGATCTCCTCATGGTCGAGAAGCCACTGCGAGTAGTAGTGGCCGCAGTTGTCTGAGAGCGTACGCTGGCCAGTCCAGAATTCGCCGCTTCCAGGGCGAGGAAAGGCGGCTAATAAAAATAGACGGAGATTGAAACTTATGGAGCGCCGTCCTGTTCTACGCTTGATGTCCCGTCGACAGGGATGCTCTCCCATAATGCTAGAATCCCCAAGGTAGCTGACATATTCCGGATAATCCGAACTGCAGAGATAACCATTCAGCGCTTAGCTTTTAGCTCTCTCACCAACTCTTTGATCAAGACGGGCAGTGAATAGTCCAGCTCCTCTGCAGGTCCTTGTGGGTCCTCACGAAGAGTTCGTTCCACGTTTCCGATTGCCCGCACCGCGATAACAATCAAGATCCGAAGATACAGCAGCTAGGTGTCCTTGACTCAGGCCAATGCAAGTTGTCAGGGGTGAGATCCCTGCTGTATCGCCGGTCCTTACTCACTAGATACAGGCCCCGGAGGCACCATGCTCAAGCACTCACGGACATTATTCCAGATACACGAAAAGTTATCCCTCGGAGCCACCTACATCCGCAAATGAAACACGATAGCAATCCGCGGGGATTTCGGGGAACTATTATTCGGAATCGATTCCTACCTTATGGTCAAGATAGCACGATGGGCGCGCGAGTTGGTAAGCTGTGATCGGCGTAGGCCTGAGGAGCCAGCGTAGAGGGCTAAATCTCTGAGATATCTTGGCAAAACGGCTGGAAGGAACCACCGCTGGCAACGATGTATCACCTCGGTCACTCGGTATGCTCGGCGATCGCGGTATTTTACTGACGCCCACAATGGATGTTGCAACCGAATGCTATGCGACCAGGATTTTGTCACATCACCCGTTCTTCATGCGCCACGTCGAACTGATAAAAATGGTAGAGCATCTTGCATTCTTCGATTCCTTGCATCGCGTCTGCCAGTGCTCTAACACTAGCCATCTCCCGCATCCCGAAGAAACTTCTGGACACAAGGCATCGACTAAGCAATGACCAGGCCTGTTCCACCCCTCGACGGCTCTGTCCGTGTTTGGCCGGGGTTTGCAGATTTTCACTATGCAGCTAACCCTCGTGGAACGTGTGCACAGTTCTTTCGCGAAGACACCGGAGGAATTGTCCGTGTCACGTTCGAGGAGTTTGCCCGTGCCTCACACCGTGTCGCGCACGCACTGCGCGCCGATAAATGTCTGAAGAGCGGAGATGTCGTCGCTCTCATAGCACTCTGCGATACTCTCATGTACATGGCCCTAATGGTGGGCATGACAAGAGCGGGGCTTATCGTAAGCGCGACTGTCATTGTGGATGGGCTCTGGTCACTTAAGCCCTTTCATCTTGCAGCCGTTTCCTATCTCGCCGAGGAACTCCCCAGTCGGCATTCACAGCATGCTCTCCAAAACCGGCTGTCGTCACCTGATCACCACTCAGTCGTTCCTGCAACCACTTATAGATGCGTGCAAAGTGGAGTTCACGACTCAATGTTACGAAGTCACGATCAATGAGATTCCTAGCTTTACGGAGGTCTTCCCTCTGCTTGGCAAGGAAACATCAAGCGACCCGTTTGAGCCGTTCGTGCTTGGAGACTGGAACCCCGACTGGGACGACCCTATTCTGTACCTTCACTCCTCAGGGTCCACCGGTTCTCCCAGAGCCATCGCTCAAACCCATCGTACGGCGCTGCTTTGGTGCTCTTTGCGTACGTCCCTACTTTTTTGGCTGTCCTTCTTACCTAGTCCGGTCTCTTTATTCAAGCGTGCGTCGCCGAGGGGCGCTCCTACTCACGGAATATCATATGGGGTAGCATGATGGCACCCACGTTCCACGCATTGGGGGTGTATACACACCTGTACTCGACTTTTGTGACGGGTTTTGCCAACGCTCTCTTCTCGCCCCAGTATCCCGCCCCGCCTATTATGCCCACCCCGCAGAACACCCTTGAGGCGATAAAGAAGAGTGGTGCTAACACAGCAATTGTCGTACCCGCATTTTTGGAGGCGTGTGTCTTGTTTTTTCGGACCTAATATCACTGAAGTGAGCTCGTGTACGGTGACAGGCGTGGGTACATTCACGTGAGGCTGTCGATTTCCTTGCACAGTTAGAGATATGTGTGAGTGATTTCGTGCTTCACTGCCATGACTTCAGCTCAAACAATTCTTAATAGGCATTCGGTGGCGGCCCTCTCTCATCCAAAGTCGGGAATACACTGGTTGAGCACGGCGTAAAGCTCAATACGCTATACGGTGCTACTGAGTTTGGCACTCTATCATCCTTCTTTGATGTCATCCCCGACTCCGTGATACCTGGCGTAATCCCCAAATCGCCGATGGATTGGAGTTGGGTGCGGTTTAGTGATAGACTCAAGCTTCGCTGGGCTGATCAAGGAAATGGCACGTATGAGCTCCAAATCATGGTAAGTCCCACGAACAGCACCAGCACGGGAAGATATGCAACCGCTTGATTTTGTAGACGCACGACTTACACCGACCCTCGGTCCAGAACTTGCCTGACCTGAGTGGGTATGCGACGTCAGATCTTTGGGAAATGCATCCGACAGTTCAAGGACTTTGGCGATTGTAAGCACCTCTTTCATTTACTCAGTGCCATCATTGGACCTTGTTATCAGGGTTGGCCGATTGGACGATGTACTCGTTCTAGCGTCTGGTACTCTGCAGTTATTCCAGAACTCTCCAATCTTGAGCTCATTGGAGAATCCTAGGTGAAAAGACTGTTCCGTTACCCATGGAAGGGCACATCTTGCACAATCCGCTTGTGCAAGGGGCCTTGATTTTTGGTACCGCCAGGGAACAAGTCGGCGTCCTCGTGGAACCCAAACCCGGATATACTTTAGACCCGAAGGACGATAAAGCCGTGGTCGAGTTTCGGAACAGGATCTGGTGGGTGTCATCAGCCGGATTCAGCGCTTTGATACAAATGAAGTGAACAGGCCAACGGTCGAGGAAGCTAACAAGGATGCCCCGGCGTTCAGCAGGATTTTCAAAGAAATGATATTGGTAACTAACCCTACCAAGCCCATGACTCGAGCTGCGAAAGGTACTGTCCAGCGGAACAAAACCCTTTCCTTATATGCCTCGGAAATCAATTCTCTGTAGGTGACACTGTCCAACGCTATACCTCCCGACGCTGACCTTTGGTCCAGATATGATGTAGTGAATTCAAGCATGTATGGTGAACGCACCGACCTTCCCAGCAGTTGGACGCCTCCTGTGCTTCTTGCATGGTTGCAGAATCAGGCTCAAGATATTCACAGTACTGACGTGAAACTCGGTCCGACTGACGACCTTTTCCACAGAGGCTTTGACAGGTAAGGCTGGAAAGGATGTCATGTCGCGCTCTCGCTCACCACTCTGTTTGCATTCCAGCCTAAGTGCGACTTTCCTTCGCAATCGAATTCTTGGTGCGCTACGGTCATCTAACCACCCAAATGCACGGAGAGCGTTGGCTGGCGTAACTCAGAATATGATATACGCGTATCCCACACTTGAGCAGCTCTCACAAGCGGTAGCCGCCCTGCTCATGCAGCAAGCTCCTGACGACGCCGCTGTGATGTCCCCGGCCGAATCCATCGAGGCCCTCGTACAGAGGTACTCGAGGAACTTCCCGAAACCCTCTATTCTGGCTTCACTCGCAGTCGAGGGCACGGTGGTGCTCCTCACTGGATCTACAGGTAGTCTGGGCTCGTACATCCTGGCTGAACTCCTGGGTGATGAGCGGGTGAGAGTGGTATATGCCCTCAATCGCCCTTCAAAGGACCAGTCTGCTCCGGTCAGACAGAAGGCTGCCTTCCGGGACAAAGGCCTACCACTGGCTCTACTGATGTCCGAGAAGCTCGTCTTCATCGACGGCGATGCGAGTAAGCCAAACCTGGACATAGAAGCCGATATTTATTCCAAGGTGAGTCGGGTGATGTGGGAGACGACAGCAACATTAATGCTCGGGTAACATCAATACAGATACACAGCTCTGTGACGCATATTATCCACAACGCATGGAAAGTTGACTTCAATCTCGCTCTGTCGTCTTTCGAGACGAATATCCGGGCCACGAGAGGGTTGATCGACTTCGCCCTCACTTCCAAATACGGAGCTCAAGTCAAACTTGTCTTTGTTTCGTCCATCACTGTTGCCCAGTCCTGGGATTACTCCAACGGCTCATTCCCAGAGGACGTACTCCAGGATGCATCGTACGCTGTAGGCGGCGGCTACGGAGAAGGGAAATACGTGGCAGAGCGGGTGCGTAGTCATACGAGGATCTATCCTGTACTCGTCTGGATCTCGCTGTGATAGGTGCTCAATGCAGCGGCCTCGGAGACAGGTCTGAAGTGTACGACTGTTCGTATTGGACAGATCTGCGGTGGAGTGCCTGATGGTGCATGGGCTAGTACGGACTGGTTCCCCATACTCGTGAAGTCCAGTATAACTTTGCAGTGTTTGCCCGACTCGTCCGAGGTAGGTCAGCTACAACCTGTCATAATTATGTTTTTGTTAATGGTTTGTGGTAGGATGTCTCATGGATTCCTATGCCAGCTGCCACACAGGTCATGTTAGACGTCAGTTTGGCCGAGGAGATCCAACCTATCGCCATAAATGCAGTGCATCCCAGGCCCGCTAAATGGCGTAATATTATGAAAGCGATCTCGAAGGCACTGGGAGAGTCTTGCGGCGTGCTTCCTCTCGTGCCATTCAAAGAATGGGTACAGAAGCTGGAGCGGTGTGCAGGCCACAATACCACTGCTGATGATCTGAACCGCATTGTGAGTGACAGCGACATCGAAAGGGCAAAATTTCTGACGTCTCATCACGTAGCCTGCTCTGAGGATCTTGCCGTTCTTCCAGCAAGTAGCGAGCCGGCGAGCGGTTATCGGCGAGCAAGGTGACGTCGCAGAGTTCACGACTGACAAGTGCCGTGCTATTAGTGCAAGTCTTGATCAACTTCAAGTGCTCGATGACGGGGACGCCGAGATGTGGGTGAGATACTGGAGGTCAAAGGCTTTTATTTGATCACCAAGTCTGCTTTGAAACGTTGCTGTACTCCGTCTATACTCGTTAAGAATCTATCGACCGGCTGCAGCTAAGGCCTCCTGTTTTCAGCACAAACTTCTGCCACTCTCATGTTCGTTTACATTCGCCTCTCCGTAAACGTCTTGCAATGGCGAAGCGGGTACGATACCGCCGAAGTACTCCCCAGATCCGATTCATCTACCGCCAATGGAGGGGGTTAGGTTTTGGATACAAGTACCTAAGCTTATGTCAATGCAGCGAATGCTTCCTCGGCGACGTCACTCAATAGAGCTAGCAAGCTAGCTAAGGCTTGTCATTTTCCAGCCACCGAGAGCATCGAGGTAGCCATACCCGAAGAGTCGGCCCTATTGACAGAGAATTTATTTCGAGGCGTTAGAGGAGCGTACACAAATGGCACAGAAATAAACATATCAAACAGCAGCTAGACAGCGAACGAAAGCAAGACAAGGAGTACGACAAGCCAAAGTCTTATGGGGAATAAACAAATCGAGGTCTTCAATCCAAACAGATGGCAGTACTCGCGCACTCCAAAGGGTCTCACGAAGATACGCAGGCCCTCAACGCAACTAATCAAAATAAGTGCGCAAACCAGACGGTAGAACCATCGGACTCTCCGCGCTGGCGATATCGACCGCCGTCAACCCAGGCGTCCTGATAACAAGCGGCGACGCGAGCCCAGAGCTCGTTAAAGACGAAGGTCCACTGCGAGGGCTCGCTCGATCAGGTGTGTTGAGCACTGCTTGCGAATACGATAGTCGACGCGATAAAGACAGTGCAGGTCGCCCTGGGGCGTGGTTGCGCAAGCACGGGCGGGGCCAGATGGGTGTGGTCTCCTGAACTGGAGACAGGAGGCTATCGCACGAAGAATGTAGAGGGCTATGCATCGGGTAGTCTGTCGACGGGGAGGGTAGGTTCGAGTAGTCTCCGAAGCACCACCGCCTGCCCCCTCCCGGTCTCTCCGTCAACGTCAAGGGAGAGGCTGAGTGTGATTTGAGGGCCGGCGGCTCAAATGGCGTGTGCATCATCTGGTCTACGGGTGTCACCATGTCCTCTGGTTGCACTTTGCGGAGGATACTAAGATGGCGGGGAAGCGGAGACGGGGAGTCGAGGGTATTAGGGGAGCGAAGGGTGTCCACGGACAAGGATAGCTTAGACGGGTTGGGAGGTGGGAGGTTGACTTGGCATCGGAGAGCCGGGATGTTGGACGCGAGGCGGCGGCGGGACATGGAGGGTGGGGAGGTGTTTGGTGAGGAGAGGGACATGCTGCCCAGGAGAGAAAGGCCCGGGGAGGACAGTGCAGAAAATGACATGGATTGGGTGTCCATTGAGTCGTCGGGTTGAAGGTAGGGTGAAAAATTAGGTGGAAGCGTTTCGAAGGCAGAGGGGTGCGCGTCGGACGTGTATGGGAGGGCGTATGTTTCGCTGATGGCGATGTCCAGGGAAGAGGGCACTTCTGAGTCGGAGGCTGTGTGCGGGAGAGAGGATAGAGGAGAGGGGCGCTTGGTTGCGTGATGGTGCTGGGGAACTTTTACTAAACAGCGGTGAGCATAAGAGTAAATGGAATATCCGACCACTTACGCGCTGCTGCGTCTCCTTTCTGGGGTTCCACAGACTGCCAGATGAGTTGTAGGCTAGGAGATATGCCCGTCGCCCTGTTGATAGCGGTCTGGATTACTCGGGCATGCGCCAGTGCAGTCGACACGTGCACGACTTGTTTAGCGTCGTTGCAGCTGGAGGAATAAGTAGCTATGTCGTGACTTGCAAGGTATCCAGCACTAGCTGGGTATCTGTCCAGTGCTGTATAACGGTATGAGACGCGTACCGGGCAAATTTACAAGAAAAACGCGTACCTTCCAAGAACGCCGCGCGCGTCTCTCCCGTCCAACTATCGCTTGTCGTCTCCATTGCGTTCGCCGGTCGGTTAAATTATTGTACTGGTCTTTTATGCGGTCAAGGGCGTATCGCTCGCTGAGAATACAGAGCTCGAGGGTGTAGGGCTGGGGCGGAAAGGAAAATGTATCGGTCTGACGACGCGCGCTCGGTTTAATACGTATGCGGCTCAGCTCGATCGCGACGCGTGACGTCACGTACATTTGTGGCGTTCGAGTCCAGGCTTTGCACTTTCACTCTTATGCCGCTTCGACGCGCTCTCGAGACTCGAGTGTATTCCTCCTCTGATTTAAAATGGTGCACTCGCTATAGAGTAGAGAAGTGACCATCGTACACCTAGCCCAGTGAAGGGCCTTACTTCAGCTAGCTGGATGCGAGTCCCGATGCTGGTCTAAAACGAATATTCCATCTTCTCCTCAGTTCTACCGCCGCAATTCCCAGAGCTTTGTAGATCCAAGTCGAAGCAGCCAGGAGTGCTCAGGTGAGCTTCGTGGCTCGCATCGAAGCCCTGACATTGCCGATCGAGAGATTCCAGGGCAAATTGCAAGCTGGATGTGGTGGCTGTGATATCCGCGTGGCATACACATGGCCGGATTGCGAAGAATTTTCAAAGGTCTTCTTGAATCTTTACGAGTACTGTCCGGGCTTTTGACTCTGCTTTCCCGCTCCGCTTGTGCCAGTTGCGACTTCATGTCGACGACACTCCCCCTTTTCTGGCATCTGTCCTCCAACAGCAAAAAAGAGCGTGTAGAGGCCTCTGTCAAATTAGTCGATGCTCTTGAGCAGTTCCAGGCGCAGTTCGTACCCAAGCCGTCGCCAGAGACCACAGAGGATGAAGAAGATCAATCTGACGAGGAAGCAGAGGACACACTCGACACGCTGAACGCTCAGGATGTCTCTTACTCCATCCGGAGGCTCGTACGAGGTCTCGCGAGTCCAAGAGAGAGCAGCAGACTGGGATTTGCAGTTGCGTTAACTGAAGTGCGTTGCATATTACCCCCGCTCTCATACTGCGTCTTATAAGGTACTGGTATAGCTCCTCTCGCGCATCAATACCATCACCTGCTCCCAACTCGTCTCCCTCATTATGGACTGCTCCAAAACCCAAGGCTCTATGTCCGGTCAAGAAGAGCGCGACATGCTCTTTGCCCGTCTATTCGGACTCACCGCCGTAATCAAATCTGGACTGATTGTTCGGTCCGCGCCCCTCCCCTCTTCCTCTACCGTGGCCGCCACTCTCACCTCCTACCTTGAGGTCGTAAAACAGCTCATTGCCTTGGGGGAGAAGAAATCCTGGCTACGGGAGAGCACGTGGTGGACACTTGAGCTTGCATTAGACGTTCTGATTCAGTCGGAAGTGGAGTGGAAGGAGGAGGGCGTGGGGAAAACGATGGAGGTCATTTACGAGGATGAGAAGACCTGGTCGCCGGAGAAGATTGCTGTTACGGTGATGCTGCAGGAGAGGTACCCGCAGAGGGACTGGAGGAAGTATTTGGCTCCGACCTTCAAGAACCCGAGAATATTGAACACGGCGAATCTGGCTACACTAGCAAAGTTACTGAAAGTACGACATAATTTCGTTTGCTTCGGAGGGTTTTTGATCATGTGTACCTTAACCAGGAATCAACTTCAGAGGACGACGAAGAAACAGGCGTCAAAGCCGCTGCGGCGGGAGCCTGGAAACCCCAAGTGCACTACGTCTGGGACATCATCCTCGACGCCCTCCTCCCCTCAACCTCCTCATCTCCCAATAAACAGCCTCAAGGCTCCCTGCAAGAGTTCTTCCGTGTCGTCGTCGACGGTACTTTAATTCCTTATTATCACGCCCTACCATACTGAATTATTTGCTCTTGCAGATTCTCTGTTTGCCGCGACGTCATCGGCGGAGAGGAAGTACTGGGGCTTCCAGATCTTTCTGAAAGCCCTGTCACGCGTCAGCGCATCTGACATGCCGATGCTGTTCACGAAGAATTTTATGAGGTGCTGGATTAACCACCTCTCCAAGCCCGACCGATACCTCCACAAGGTGGCGAAGCAGGTCGTAAGTCCCCCGCTCCCGTCGCTCGTCGTATTGCCATGAAAATAGGGCGTGCTAATGGGGCGGCTGTAGGCAACAGAGATGCAAACGATCGTATCGAAGGACTCGACGATGGGATTCACGCTCATTGTCCAGCTTACGGGGGTGAATGGCAGTAGGCAGTTTGACAAGCTTACCCGGACGAAGACGGTGGAGGGTATTCTTGCCTCTATGGATGCGGAAGGTATCAAGGCATACATCGATCATCTTCTAGAACAGGTCGATGAGGAGGTTACGGAAAGGTGCGTTCTTCCCTTGCCCGCTTCGAGTCGTCTGGTGGTTCGGTACGGTGCTGACGAGAGTGGAATGCAGGACGGATATCCAGGCGCTAAATGCGAGAAGGTCGTGGATAATCGACCAGCTCGCGGCGCTCGTACGGAACGGGGCTATTCCCAAGCAAGATGACTGGATCTCCGCCGTTTTGGAATGGTTGACAGTTCACGGGTTGTTTGAGGTCAAGAAGAAGGCGGACAAGAGTCCCTTCCGGGCGGTGAGCATTACTTCCTCTCATCTCCCTTGGTATGATATTGGGTGGTGATGTTGATAATTGGTTGTGATGGGTAGGTGCGGTCGGTGCCGAAGCCTCCGTTGTCGGATGAGCTGAGAGAAGCTTGCCGAGCGAGGCTTTTGAGCTGTTTAGCAGACTTGGTGGGTAGCTCAACACACAAGAAAACTGGTACGGCTTCTCCATTTTAACATCAATATATGCCGAGTTCTGAAGCCTCTTGTCATTCTAGACTCAGCCAAGGCAGTGAGCGACGGTCACACCTGGGTCGCGAAAACGTTGGATGTCATCGGTGCCCTAGAGAAGGACAAGAAGCATGTGTCGATGTTCGTGGATTTAGACGAGGACGAAAAGAACTTGAGAAGTAGGGCAAGTGAGATTGTAGCATCCCTAGAAAGTGTGAGTGTCGGATGCTCTGGATATTTCGACGTGTTCATACTCATGATGACTGTGTAGGCGCCGGAGGAGCAGAGAGATCTCGCGCAAGGTGCGAAGACTTTGGTACAGTCCACACTCGTCTATCAGCTGTGCCAGATTGAGGAGGGGAGGGATCATGCCGAGGCGCTCGAGGTAAGATTCGTCCTCCGCCGTCGCAGTCATCATGGACGCTAATACGCGTTCATGCAGGCTTGCCTCGAGGCTGCTTCCCGCCTCCTGGAGACGAAAAGCAAGAAAGACAAGAAACGGAAAAAGTCCGAATCAGCTGCAGCTGATGAAGAAGGTCCAATTCCGGTGGACGTGTTCGTGGACACGATCATCGGGTTCTTAGAGGAGCCGTCGAGTTATATGCGGGCCGTCGCGAACCTATGCTTTGGGATGTTTGCGACGAGTGTGAGGGAGAGCACCGTGGATCTGATCCTTGCGGTATGTGATGCTTTTGCTTGAGGGATGTAAGATTGGTGGGCTGATAGGCGATTTGGGGTCATAGCAATTGGAGAGGCGGGATCCGAGTGAGCTGTTGGAAGATGGGGAGGAGGATGAGCGGATGAGTGCAGAAGAGGGGGAAGATGATAGCGCGGAAGACGATGAGAAGAGCAACGACGAGGAGGGCGAGCCAGAGGATGACGAGGACGAGGACGCAGAAGAGCCGGATGCAGAGTTCAGGAAGAAGATTGAGGCTGCACTTCAAGCGAGCGGTGCGAAGGCTCTCGAAGGAGACGACGTAGAGTCGTCCGAGGAGGAGCTCATGGACGATGATCAGATGATGGCCATTGATGAGCAGCTCGCTGCTGTTTTCAAAAGTCGGACGGCGGAGGCGAAGAAAGGTAAAGGTGAGGATTTCTGGTTCAATAAGCGAGTGTCGTTCCTAATGGCAGGCAGACGTGAATGCGCAACGAGAGGCGACGCACTTCAAGAACCGTGTGCTGGATTTGGTCGACATCATGGTCAAGACAAACCCTACCGGTCCGCTCATAACGCGTCTGGTCATGCCTCTGCTTGAGCTCATATCGGGGTGCAGCAAAGACGAGAAGCATCTTTCCGACAAGGCTGGAGGCATCCTCCGGTCTAGGATTGGAAAATTGAAGGAAGTATCTCCCCAGATCGATATAGCAGAGACGAGCAAGCTTTTGGAAGAGTTGCACACGCAAGCTCGTAGAGCCCGGTCTGCGGATATCTTGGCGTCATTCAGTCAGTGCAGCGTGTACCTTTCAAGAGTACTCCTCCAGCACGGTGGGGAGGAGCGCGTGCTCGCTGCGTATCGCGAGTCGCTTATGGACTACGTGGCTCGGAAGACTTCGAGCCTCAATGCGCAGTTCTTCCAGGACTTCATCCGGCATTTCCCTTCTTCTGCGTGGCTGTTGCGCAATGACTTACTGGAAGTGACCGGGAAAGCTGTCAATGTCTATCGTCAGTGCCAGGCCTACCTGCTGTTGCAAGGCTTGCTGACTCAACTGACTGACCTGGCGAGTATCCATGTTCTTGTGACTTATGGATTATTGACAACTTGAACAGGAGAGTCGGTCTTCGGAGCTTGTCGACTTCATGCCATCACTTCGTCAGAATCTCCTCAAAATCTTAAGCGATGCCTGCGACAATACGGCAACTCTTTCCTCGGCGCAAGTGAAAGACGTTCTCAAGCTTGCTCTGACGGCAGCACGTCAGACAGCACGTGTGGTGCAGCCACCCAACAGCGTAGCGAAGATTTGGGAGCCGCGGTCCTGGGAAGACTTGCAGGAGAAGCTGAAGGAATCACAGCGCTTCAAGTCTTCGTCTGGTTTGCATGCTATGTGCAAACAGATGGTAGAGCTCGCCTCCGGCCCAGCTTCTGCCGCTAAAGCTGTTGGTAACAAGAGGAAGCACCGCGGTCCTGGTAATGACGGTGAAGCTGCGGAAGGCGGCCCATCACCGGCAAAGAAAAAGCGTGTCAAGACGAAAGGCGTGAAGTCGCAATAGTTATCTAAGGGAAAATGCGGAGGCCGACTAGCAGACGCGCCTCATGGATCTCGAGGAGGATGGTGTATATATCCTGGACAACTAGTTCACTAATGCTTGATTTGGTACGATGGGTCTTGGGTTCACTGAGACGAGTTAGGTGCTTATAGACTCTCTTTTGTATCCCTTAACAATGACGAGCATATTCTATCGCGATCCACGGACACTTAGCGGGAGCAATCCTCTTCCGCGCCACGACCAGTGACAGCCTTCAGAATGGATTTTCGCGGGCATACGCATACCTCACATGCTGCTGTTGACATGAAGGATGTTTGCTTCAGCTCATCGACGACAACCTTCATCCCTATACCCTGCAGGCATGCGACGCGTGTCAGCTGACAAGCAGGTATTTTCTTGCGGCCAGACAAGGAGATCATATAGCGCCAAAACAAGGCATTCTTATCGGTGTCGAATGGCTGGAAAGAAATGCCTAGATCCGACACGACTTACAACTCACAGACAGTGAGGTGCGGTGCAGTGATCCCTGATCCGTGTCAGCTCGGTCGATCGACTTGAACACAATGATCTCTCACCATGTATAAATAGACGGTTCCTCTGCGAATCGTACGCCACGCTGGTCGAACCAGAGGCTATCTTTCCTGAGTCTTCGAAGACCTACGCGAACATGAACACTGCGCAAAAGAAAAACAAAAACTCGATACCTTGTCCACTCTGTAGGTGCGGCCTCCCTCGCTCTCGATCGACGAGATACGAAGGGCAGAGGAAGGGATACGTGCCGAGAGGTTGGTGAAGGCTTTCATAGCGAACTCGAGAACTTTTGGAAATCCTATTGCGAGTATGTAAGCCGCTGGACGGCATCAAACACGAGTTCACGTACCTGAAGCCCAAATATGACCTTCTTCGTCCATGGATAGGTTATCCATAGGTCTATCTGATGTGATCTTAGGCTTCTGACTGGTATTAGCATGGAAACTACCTCCTCACCGACGGATATGATTTCTACAAGCCGAAGCGTGTGGTCTTCCTGCGTCTGCAGTACCCGGACTTCACCAAACACGCAATTGGCAACGTACACGGTACCGTTGGCTGCAGCAACAATGCCATTGTTCCTGGGCATTCGGTCCATGGCAATCTTACACCCTTCGTGCACGTGGCAGTAGCCGACAGAGGTAGCAGCGAGCCCAATCTTTTCCAGCTCCCTAGCCTGTACGGCGTATCAGAACAACCATTCATGGTCGTACACCATATTTGACATAAGGTGCTTACAAGTCCCGTCTTTGACCCCTGATCATTAGTGAAGTAAAAGCTTAACCCATCCGAGGAGCCCACAATATCATTGGGAGTCAAGATGACAGGATCTTCGACGGTGTGGAGGTGCACGAGATTTCCTCCGCCGACCGTTGCCTTGAAGATTTCGATTACAGAATCCGCGCCGACTTTCTCAGCTCTGCCGTTCAAAGGCTTTCGATGACTGACCAGGTACACATAGAGCACCGACGGATCTGAGCTTGACGGTACAACATCCATTCCATGGAGAGATAGACCGCGAGAGCTACCGAAATTCTCGACTACGAGGCGTCTCTGGTTTCCGGACGCAGGATCGTAAACGGCCACATAGTCGTCTTGCGATGCACCAGACGCGTTGAGATGGCTAGTCGCAGGAGTCCAGTGTATTCTGCTTGAACGAGTGGAACAAGCAAGGTAAAGGCTACCTGTGGCTTTATGAAGAACAATTTCTGTGGCAGAGGTCAGTTAGACGCCTTAACTGGCACAACTTAAATCCGTACTTTCGCAGGCTTGCAACTCCGCCACGACTTCGCATCTGCCGTTGCCGACTTCTTGGACGGCTCGACCTACTCCCCAAGACTTGAGAATCGGATAGACAAACTGGAACGTTATGGCGAGCCATATCCCAATGACGGGATAGAGCAATAAGGCTCGAGGAGTCATGGTAAGAAGCTAAAAGCACTTCCCAGCGGCGCCCCCGACCCCATGATGTCTCTCGCAGAGCTTGGAGCCCTGCTGACCACTATTTCGGGACTGCCGAGCATGGGTTCGCGCAACGCTCGCCATGCCTCTCAAACAAGCACTCTGAGTTGAGCTTTCTTTTGCAATATCTCTAAGATCATGAGCAAGCTGGCAGGTCGGGCCATTACGAAGTCAGACCGCGCTTGAAGGTTAGCACGATCTGTCTTCATACTATTGATGGCTATTGACAGACTTAGAGTTCCCGCGCCTGTATAAGTAACGATTAACCGTTGTAGATTCGCAGACCGGGTTAGGAAGCCCCGCGTCATACACCGCTTTATTATTGCATCGCAGGCATACCACTGTTAGGCGCGGAGACTGCGCCAGCTGCTCTGGAACAATTCTCTCCAACTCCCATCCGTTGTCTGAATCTGCACTTTCTTAATCCACTGGCTCACTCGGTCTCCATACTTCCATGGCTTCAAGCGGCAACATATGACGGGCGTGGTCGCCTGGACCAACTTCACAAACGTCATCGTGCGCTATCCAGTCCCGTTAACTGCTCTGTCACTTTACCTCGTGAACTCCCTGCTATGTTACAGTTCCTGCATTCCTGGCATACCTTACGGTCACCCAAACTGACCATATAGCCTCGGGCTGTATTGGCCTCGCTTGCGGAGCCTGTGATCACTTAATCTGGCTCGCAGATGTTCGGCACTTACATGGCGCCCATGCTAAAGATAGCATGTCGCCCGCTGAAGATGTTTGATGGTGCTCCAAGCATCATCAAGTTACCCAATGTATAAGGCAAGAGTCAATATAAGCTTTTTTAGAGTTGAAATCAGACAGCTTCGACTTCGCACTGCGACGTTGGCGCATAGCTCCTCCAGTAACCTCTTCAGAGCCCCCTTTCCGAATCTGCTTGGACATGGATGTCGCATGTATCTCACCACACGGTTCCACCCGCCCACTTTATTCTGCGTAACTTACGCTTTGGGGCGCCAGTAGGAATCCAATCATTCCTCATGCATCTGCCGAGCACCCCACTTTGACGGGGCGAGGGCAAGAGGAGAGCCAGACTCTTTAAGGAAGACGAGTATGAAAACCTCTTTTCTTGCTGGCTCGAGCAGAACGTCTCACTACGTGCAACCATGAACAGTTCGATTTACCCGCTTTACACCTTCGCCGTTTACCCCTCTGTCAAGGACCCATTGTCCTCTGTCTATGATCTTTTGGGTATTGTCCATTCCAGCCAACTGCTGGCTCTCGCTGCGTGTCTAGCGACGTGCACACTCTTGTCGATTCCGTATTGGGAGAAAGGCGATATCGAGCTCTATCATGCGGCTTTCTCGGCCAGAGTAAGGGTGGGAGGACACACCGTGACTCTAACAGACCATCTCAAGCGGAGTATGCCGTCTTTGAGGCAGAACGGTATCTCCTTCCGTCCGCATAGATGGTGCTTTGGGTAAGATGAAATCTTTCAGGCTTATCGAACCGAGACTAATGTACGGCGATGAGAAGTCCTCATATGCAAACAGTCTACGACACCGTTCAGCTGTGGCTGAGGCGTCCTGCTCTCGCCTATCAACGGTACGTCTTTTCTCTTTTCCTTTCGTCGTACTGTGCTGATCTGTATCGTCTCAGGAAATGGCTCAGGATGCCGGATCAAGGTAGAAGGAACGGTTTATTTAGCGTTTCATCCATATTAACGCCTCCCAGGGTTGATATCCATCGATTTCTACCCCTCCTTTGCCGATCGACCTCTGCAACAGGACGAATGCTTTGTGATAGTCATTCCTGGCCTAACTGGTGGTTCTGAGCATGCCTACATCACCGCATTCTCGGAGGCAATATGCCTAGGACAGAGCCCAGTTCCCATTCGATGCGTCGTATGCAATTATCGCGGATGTATGTTTGTCTCCTCGTCATCGACCACATTCCATCTGATACAACCAATAATAGGTTCCAATACGCCAATAGTTACTCCAAAGTTCTACCATGTGAGTGGGAATTTATATTTCTCACCTTGGGGAGTACTGAAGTGTCCCAGGGCGGAGGAACGCAAGACCTTCGATGTGCTATTCTCTATCTTATGACTGCATTCCCGGGTCATAAGCTCTTTGGAATAGGTACGTTCTCTGGGACCTGCATCCTGAGCGGTTAAGTGACACATCTATCAGGCTTCTCGCTGGGCTCGAACGTTCTCGTCAAGTATGCCGGAGAAGAAGGAAAACGCTGTCCTCTAACTGGCATCATCAGCTTAGGCAACATATGGTATGAGCGTCGGCTTATCTGGGGTGGTAGTCGCGTCATGCTCACGCAATCGTCTGCTAGGGACTACGTGCAGGCAGCTAAACACATGGAAACTGGCCCATGGCTTAATCGCTTCTTCTACAAGTACATGCTGGGTCGCGCAATCCGCGAGGTAGTCATGAAGCACCCAAACATGTACGGCCTTCCAGCAATCTCGGAAGGTAAACTTAGGACCAGACTACGGTCTGCCAGTATGTCCGTTCTGCTGCACACTCGCTGGGTCTCTTTCGAACTTTGCGTGGCGAATTTCCTCTGTCCACTATTCGGTTTTGCCTCAACGCAGGACTATTATGCGAGGACAAGCAGTATGCGGTATATCGACAAAGTCGCTATTCCGTGCCTCGCGCTCAATAGTCGGGACGACCCCATTGTACCTCCCCAATGCCTTCCGTTTTGCCAGGTCAGTTCTATCATGGCCAGTAGCTATGGGTCCCATGATTGAGGGTGCTGATTTATCTGTGTTATAGGCTTTGGCATCGCCCTGGTTCATTCTCGCGACGACGCGATATGGAGGGCACATTGGCTGGGTCGACGAGGATGGCAATAGGTGGTATATTAAGCCCGTCCTAGAGTTCATACAGGCGTTACACCAGGTGAGAACAGCCTAATTTAATTCGACTTCACTCACTAATTGCACGACAGTGCGAGCTGCGACCGCAAGTTAGGCCTCAGTTGAAGATGCAGAAGGGCATGATATGCGCTTCGGACTGCAAGGCCATAGGTTTCCAAGAAGTCTCGGTGACACCCGAGACTAACAAAGCATGTCAGTAATATCGACGGCGTTCGGAGCAGTACCTAGATCTACCAGCTTAGGGAATCCAAGTGGCATCGTAGAATAGTTTTCCTTTAATGTAGAGATAGGCGCATGCATGTCCTGTACCCACATAATGTCCCATAACCAGATTAAATGCATATTCCACGACGCTACGACACACTGTCGACCTCCGAGGAGATGCTTGGGATTGCAGCCATACTAGGCGGGGGCGTGCGGGACGTAAATAACATATTATGTCGTTCGCAGTATCCCGATGCCGAGCCACCATAGGCTTTCTTCGGTGCCGTATTGTTACGTCGGCGGGAAGTTATTGATCCGGGTGGAAGTTAACGTCTACGGAACCGATAATAGAGTGTCGATTCTTGCTCAATCCCTGGGAAATGCATGAGAAATGACAGCAGTGATAGGAAAGCTGACTGTCACTTTGGCTTTAGCTTATACAAGCTCTTCCTTCCTGCTCCTCGCAACCCACCTTCGCAGCGGAGTTGGCGAAACCTCCAGTATCTTCTTGCGCCGTGTGGCAGTGGATCCTCAGCTTCCTTGACAGCGACGTCAGATCCGGGGATACGACAGTAACAGTGACCGCAGCCAGTCAAGATGCGCGAGCCAACGAGGTCTGACTCTCCAACCAGACCACTTCTCTGCTCTCTGGCAATCGAACGGGCAGCGGTAGACGAGTAGAAGCTCAGAGACCAGATAGCTTCAAGTGAACGGTAGAGTTCAGAAATCTTAGTAAGTGTCGAATGTCCTCTCGCCAGGAGCTCCTCTTTACCCCAGCAGGCATATCTCTGTAGCCTTTTCCGTGCGCACAATACGCGGGGTTCGTTCGCAGCTATGAGCGGAAAGTCGGATTATGAAAAGGAGACTGCGTAAGATACGCCCGTCGCTCGTCTAGCCCTGAGCTCACAGACCTATGCCAGATCAACATCAGTAGGAGTTCAAGCAGGTACTCGCCATAAAGGCCTCGCGTTCTGGATGGTGCTCATCTCGAATTGGACTTGCGATTTCTTGTCCGCCTTGGAGATCGTACGTACTTCTAACATCTGCAGAACTCGCGTTCTAATATCAGTAATGCTTGTAGACGGCTCTGTCGACCACATTACCCACCATCGCTCAGCACCTGAATGGCGGAAACTTCATCTGGGCTGGCAGTATCCCTTCACTCGGGTCTACTGCCATCCTTCCTCTCTGCGGCGCTCTCGCGTCCGCCTTCGGTAGAAAGCAAGTGCTGATCTCCGTAATCTGCTTGTTTGCCGCCGGATGCGCAATCTGCGGGGCAGCAGTAAACATGCCCATGTTGATAGTCGGTAGAGGTATGCTTTCTCGGCGTTGACATATACTGCATATGGTGATGAAACTGTCGTAGCATTCCAGGGCATGGGTGGTGGAGGTATACTGACGATGACGGAAATCATCTTCTCGGATATGGTGCCACTGAAGGAGAGAGGGATGTACCTGAGCATCTCAGCATCGTACGTCTGGTTCCGCGCCTGAAAAGGTTCAAACTAACGTTCCTTTCGCAGAGTCTGGGCACTGGCATCGTACGTACCAGATTTCTACGCAGATCATCCACTGATGGTGCAACGTTCCCACCTCAGAGCTATAGGCCCTCCAATAGGCGGTGCGCTTGCAACTAGCGGGAAATGGAGATGGCTATTCTGGCTCAACCTGCCAGTCTGCGCAGTCGCAGTTATCCTCCAATGCATCTTCTACAATGTCAAGACGCCGAAGGAAAGTGTCAGGGAGAAGCTGAGAAGTATCGATTGGGTGTACGTCCTCCCCTGTACACGTCAGACTATCGCCTCGGAGATGGCTGATGACCGGCCAAAATTGCAGCGGGAACATCATCGTCGTCGGAAGCGTGACGGCTATAGTGCTATCCTTTACCTGGGGAGGTGTCACATACGCATGGAATTCATACCAAGTTCTGGTCGCATTATGTATCGGCGTGGCTGGACTGGTAGCCTTCTTTGTCTATGAGGCCTATTTCTGCAGCAAGCCCATGGTAAGCCAATGCACCCCTACGATACCTATATTACTGAATTGTACTCACCAGATTCCCTGGTCGAGTGTCATGAATCGAACGTCCATAAGCGGGTGAGTAGAGATTAATGCTACTGTTACCTTGATTTCATAATGGTCGTGTAGGTACTTGTGTACCTTCATTCACGGCATACCGACAAACGGGATGATCTGTACGTGAATGTAACACAATAAGTAGCAGGTTAACAGGATCCTGATTTGTGACATCTGTCCAGATTATATGCCGGTGTACTTTCAAGCCGTGAAGGTCGCTTCTCCAATCCGGTCGGGTGTGGATGTCTTCGGACTCTGCTTCACCGTCGCACCATTCGGGATACTCTGTGGAGCAACCGTGCAAATATCGAAGAAGTACCGGCTGGCGAATTGGACCGGATGGGTCCTCCTGACCATTGGCTGCGGTCTGCTGACGCTCATGGACGAGAACAGCACAGTGGGACAGTTCGTGGGCTACCAGATTGTTGCCGGGGCGGGTGCGGGGATCGTATGGACCGGGACGTTGTTCCCTATCCTCGCGCCGCTTCCGTATTCCAATAATGCGGGAGCTTTGGCCTTCTACATGTTCTCGAGGTGTTTATCGACCGTGAGTGTTTGACCTAAAATGGCCCCAGACCGCGCCTGACGGTTTCGGACAGGTCTTTGGCATCATGGTCGGAGGTGCGATACTGCAGAACGAGCTAAGACGCCGGCTTCCTGTGGCATTCACTGCGGAATTCCCAGCAGGAGCTCAGATCGCGTATGCAGCTATCCCCTTGATTCGCGAGCTGGAGCAGCCGCTGCGAAACGAGGTTATTCACGCATTTGCGGAGAGCACGCGTCTGATTTGGATCACATTTACGGGTATATCGGGCCTGGGCCTGGTTTGCAGCTTGCTGATGAAGGAGGTGTCAATGCAGACGGAGATGGACGACCAGTGGGCGCTACAGACACCGCGCGATAGTACTGAAACCAAGGTTGAAGCTAGTGCATGAGTTCTGTCATGACTTTGGATGTTTGCTCACTGTAAAGAGTATCCATACTCAACTAATAGTCACAGGATATATAATGGAACATCAGCATTCTCAGAGTACGACGTACGAAGGGTTCCAGCTGAAGCTGCGGACTCGGTTCGGACGAGCCGGAACATCGCGGATCACATGCTTGTTTATGCAAGTGATGTGGTGTCGTTGCAGGCCAATTGCAAGAATGTTCATCCTCTACGCCAAGTCAGGTCGGAGGGGCCTGAAACCTGCACGTCTACCTGCGCAAAGCTTCTCCTGCAGGCGTCCTGGAGAAACGTTCCCGGGAAACTATTGCCTGCATGATAGGCGATTACTTAGACTTTCTTTCTGGGCCTGCCGTGGAGGGGTAAGTTTCCGCAAAATACTACGGACGAAGCGACGAACCTTGGTATATATGCTGACACCAATATTTCAGACTGAGCTCAATATTTTCATTTGATTTTCATGGATACTCGGCAGATGCCGGCACACCAACTTACCCACGCATAAGAAAATCTCCAAATGTTACCTGCCGCCGAATCACTTGCTCAACGCTATCCTTCTCTCCTTTGTGGCGACTACAAAATGGAAAAGACACTATCTCTCAGGTCAATGAGCTTTGAGCGTCTCGGCTTCGTCTAGTATTGTTACTGCGACGATGTCGAGCTGGGCCGAACGGGTACTTACGACATGGACGTACCGTACGGACTAGTGGTTATCTTAGCTCAAACTATCGAACATGTTCTGTCCATGCTCTATCTGAGGCTATCTTTCCTCCGAACTAACTCGGAACTGACAGTATTTTGCATCTCGCCTCGATGCTTCCCGGGTTCCGGCATCTGATCTCCAGCCGAAAAGGCAGCGCTGGGACACTTTAACCGAGTATGACTGCTTTGCATGTTTGTCGTATGCATAATGCAGTCTCTATGACAGTGGCGTATTGGGACTAAACAGACAGGTCGAGAGGCGCTATGTCGATTGGCTGTATGTCTATCGCTGAATAGCATCCCTTCAGGGTGTAATCCGTGTAGGAACGTGGTTGAAACTTGCTTGGCTCCACGCCGCACTTGACAAGCCAATATCCCCCCAAAAAAGCGAAGCCTTCTACACTAGTGGTCTTGCTCTTCTATAAACCGAGTTCTGGCTATGAGTTCTGAATCCCAGGAGCAGCTTTTGAATCGATACTGCAAGTGCTGCGCTGCCTCGCAATAGATCCCAGCAAGTATGATGTCTCCCGAAGAGTCCAGAATGTATGCTATCACTATAACGGCTGGCGTGGTAGGTATATCGCCATCACTCTCAAGCTTTACTTGCTGACACATGTCTGAAATTAGGTCTCATGGGTTATTTTGCACAGAAACCCTATACGTGGGGACCGGGCAGCTTGTGTGGCCGCTGCAACACTTGTTGCAATATACTGTGGTCTCTACTTTGGCACCAAAGTTACCTCTATCCATGCACTACAACTCACTATATTGCTCACTACCGTTTACGGAGGCGCTCTCGCAAGCACAACCGTAGCTTACCGCTTTTCTCCTCTTCACCCTCTCGCTTTATTCCCGGGTCCTAAGCTCTGGTTTTCCAGTAGCATCCGTCTTGCGGTCGCTTCAGCGGGAGGGCATCGGCACCATGTCCTATCTAAATTGCACAGGCGATATGGCAAATTCGTCCGGATTGGTGATGTGCTTTCCCCGTCCAAGCATGCGCCTCGTCTGACTCGTAGTGAGTGAACAGGTCCCAACCATTTATCCATTAGTTCCTCCCATGCTGGCCACGTCATATACACTGGTGCCAATGCCATGAGCAAAGGGCCTTCGTATACTATACCAGGACATGTAGACGCCGTCGCGTTGTTCTTTAAAGTACCCAAGGAAGCTCACGCAGAGCGCAAGCGTATATGGGCTCAAGCATTCACATCAAACGGGTAAATTGGTTGCATAACCCCTCTTCCTTCTTCAATATTCTTGACGCTATTCCTAGAGTTTCAGCATTCTATGTCGCTCTGAGAAAGCGCACCCACGAACTGGTCTCATGCATTCTCAGAAGATGCAACAAAGATGGAGTCGTCGACCTCACAGAATGCCTCGATCATTGGTCCTATGACATCATGGTAAGCTACGTTGGTTCAGAGGGTTTCCTAACTGACTGACGACAACTGACAACGCCTGCGCCTTCCAAGGGAGATATGGTGTTCGGCGGTTGTAGCGAACTTGTACGTCCCAATCCTTACTATTGCGGATGGGAGCCTTAAATGACACCTCAATTAGGAACTCATGAAGAATGGGGACGCCGGAGGCCTTATCTCGGGAGGACGTATGGCTACTGCAGCTAATGAAGTGTACATGTACTTCTTGAAATGTAAGGATAGCACGTAATGCTGACGTCTTTCATAGCTTCGGTCAGATACCGTGGCTTATGGACATCGTCTGGCACCTGCCGACAACCAAGCACATGCACCAGCTGCATCACCTAGCCGGCCATATGATGCGACGACGAATGGATGCTAGCGGAACTGTGGACCACAAGGATTTGTCCTCGTATCTCGTATGTATTGATTCCATGTCCAGAAGGACGTGACTGATCACGCACAACCTGCTTAGATATCCCGAGAACATGCCACCGGAAATCCCATTCCTGTCAGGGACCTTGAGATCGACGCTGCTATCGCTATCCTGGCTGGTAACCATCATCTTTGATGTCGCCGCAGATGCAATGAGAGATCTTATGCCGTTCCAGGGTCCGATCCCGTAGCGACCGCTATGAGCTTCATCGTGTACTTCCTTCTTCGTCACCCAAACAGCTACAACCACCTACAACGCGAGCTCGAAGAAGCTTTCCCCGATCAGGAGCATCTCACGGAAGACAAACTTGCTGCTCTCCCCTACCTGACGGCGGTAATTAATGAAGGCTTGCGACTCAGCACACCGTTCTTTCTACAGCGGCAGGTACCGATGGGCGGATCCACCATTGACGGGGTCGCCATACCTGGTGGGACTATTGTAGCTGTCGACAGCCATTCCCAACAGCACGACGAGGAGAACTTTGGACCAGATGCAGATGTGAGTGACATTCTATGAATTCTGCTCTTTTGAGTCTGGGAGATACCTTGGTTTCATAGACTTTTCGCCCGGAAAGGTGGCTGCCGGGGGAACTTGGCACGTATGCACCTTTGAATAAGCGAGCCTTTACCCCGTTCACGGCAGGTGTGTGGTGTTTACTCAGCACGATATGCTCGAGACCCTAATGCATCCGGTGGCTGCAACAGGTCGGTACGCATGTCTCGGAAAAACCTTCGCCATGCACGAGATGCGTATGGCCGTCGCTCAATTGACTATGTCTCTTGACATGTCCTTCCCTGACAACTACGACCAAGGAGCGTTCCTAAGCAAAGTACGTGTCGTGCGTGCTACATTCTTTGAGCAGCCGCTATTGGTGAAGGTCCAGCCGAAGGCAGCAGCGAAATAAGCACTTCTGCTCAGAAGGGTGGATGTGTCCGTGTAATATATTATATAGTAACCATGTAGCACCTCAATATGATACTGCATTCTACGACAGTCAAACATAGTACATATACCTTTGCTTGATCCAGACGTGGGTCAATGCTTCGCCGAGTCAGATTCAGGAAGAAATCCTCGCGATAGTCAGTCAGTTTGAACGTAGCATCCACGGATACAACCTAATAGGCGACATCGCAGTGATCTAGGCGATAGGCAATCATAGTACTACGGGGATAGAGAAGGGAACCGGCTCTGACAGCTCAACACATGCCGTCACCGCTCGCTCCCGAGCCGAACCACGCTAGAGGCTCATAGCCTGGCAGGAGGCACGCGGCTTTCGTTAGCCAGTATGCGAGCTATCTCCGTCGCAAGCTCCTGAGGCTTTTGAACGGGCACCTTTCATTCGCGTTAGACAAAGGAGCAGACCATACGACGGATGGGCGAGGAAACTGGGCAGGGCTTACATAGTGCGATGCTCCTTGGATGGTAACCACAGAAGCAAAGGCATCTCGATCCTCCTTCAGGTTCTTCTCGACGATACGGTACATTTGCCGCGGCCTTGAAAACATCGTAAGCCTGCTGCGCAAGTGATATACGAAGACAGGCGACATACCAAATGTCTTCCACAGAACCCGAGATAACGTGAACCGGTATCCGGGATAGAATTTGACGGATGTAGGGCACGCCCATCTTGTAGATCCCGTCGTGTACGAAACAGGCTTGCTCCTGCTCAACCGAGGTCTTCGGCGCGATGCGTCCGGGCTTGTCTGGGGCAGTAATGAAGTAAGTCTCCTAGATTCGCCTTTAGTACATACAGCCCGGTGTTCCAAGTACATCGTACCTCGATGATTGCCAGAACATCAGGGTGAAAGGTACTCCACGGGAGATGCGTCTTCATCCATTCCATGGCATCTTCCTTCGAAGCCCAGTCTCTGGGCCGCCGAGCGCTGGAGCGGATCACGTTCTTGTATAATAGCTGGAACCACTCCTCAGCCTCGGTGCCACAATGCGGGCACTCTACAGCTACGACCGCCTTGAATGGGAAATGGTTCATCGCTGGGTACATAGCTCGAAAGCTGTGATAACGAAATACACCAAGGCTCGTTAGCATGCAAACAGCCTTTTAGGTAAGTAGTACTTACAGACAGCCAGCGCCCGAGGAGTGACCGACAGCAATTAGTGATTCTCGTTCTCGAGGAGATAAGATATTTGAGCACAGGAAGTGCTGGATACATGTCGCATATTGCACTCCCGGAACTGCAGAAACACCCGTATGGTGTTTCAGCGAAACAATTTATACTCCAGCTCAGTCCAGGCACTCCAGTTCAGGGTGTACTCACAGACTTCGGAGTAATGATTGTCAAGTATCCGCTTGTTCAACAAGGCAGAATCGCCATGATTGGGGCGCTCGATGACCCAAATGGATAAGATATCGAAGTTGACTTCTGGGTCGGCGGCTATCCGGTACAGGTGCTTGATCACGGGCACCCAAGTTTCCTGGTCTGAGCCAGATTGACAGAGGATCAATAAAGATGCAACAGACAAGCGAAAAGCTTACTGAGTGATATTCCGCCGGCAAAAAGAAGCGTGTAAGTCGGGATACCTGAGCACTTAATTGGAGCACAAGACTCAGAAATGTAGCAGGTGGCAATAGATCGAAGCGGGCGGTCGAAGCTGTATGTGAATTCCACAGACTTGGGGGTAGCCGGCCACCGCTCACGTGGCATTTTTACGAGTCCTGTGGTAGCGTTGTGATTAAGTAACACTAAATATAATACTATACATATAATACTACAGTGATCCCGGTAAATAAAACCCTCCAGTTGAATATACTTCACGCATCGTGCCATAGAATCGGGCTCAACTGACCTGCGCCACCGACTACAAGTCCCATTCAATGCGTATTCCCACGGTAACAGAGGTGAATTCGACAGGTTTGAAGGGTGAGGGATGCTAAAGGGGTGATAAAATCTTGAAAATATTCCAGTACGCAGGTTCCATTCTCATATGCTTATATTCAAAATTTGAGGTGCAAAAGAGTGAGCATCATGGAGACCGACAAGAATTAGTGATCGGGACCACTACAAGACGTGTTTCGTACTCCGCTTGTAGTCTCAATAGGGGCGGGGTTTCATTTGAGTGTATTGATAACTACAAAGACGTTCATACTCCGATTACTCGGCATCTACTTTCCCACGGCGGGAACGTTCGGCAGCGCGCCCAAAAAATGCATGCAAAGACTCATCCTTCGTAAACTCAGGACTCGTAACCTTGTCGACAGAGGATGCAGGAAGTTCGCTGTCAAGGGCACCTTAGGCAGGAGGGATTCGCCGACGTCATGACCCGTTAGGCCATTTACTGTGCAGGCCGGATATGGCCCGACAGGCCCTATCGGACGCGATGCTGGCCTATAGTGTCCAAATATAGATTTTCCTAATTTGAAGAGAGCCTCCTGCATATCTGTCGGACATCGCTGAATGCTCAGGCCAATGATCGCTGGTAG
>ML213530.1:182135-248010 GCA_004369045.1 Heliocybe sulcata | reverse complement strand
CATCGGACTAGCCATCCGGAGTGTATCCGGGTGTTGTCCTCCTCTGTAACAATTACATTATGGGTCCCATGGCTTATTTCTAGTCAGTACATACTCAGGATCCAATCCTATTTGAGTGGTTCTTGAGTGGTTCCAATATAAGCCTATATCACGACGATATCGCGACAATATCGGCCGGTTGATATAACCCGGTATGGGGCCGTGGGAAAAACATATGGATATGGAAAATGGTGGTAGAATGGCTCCTAGAAAATCAGAAAAAAGCCCGATAAATGGGAGGATATTTGAGTAGACTAATGATATAGGTTTGTATAGACTTGCAACCCAATGTTGCTCCAGGTATCCTATATCTCTCGGAATAAATCTATATTTATCCTCCACCTGTAGGAACAGTGCATCGAAATTTGTATCCCTCAGAGACATCCTACACCGGTTATATCTGGTATCAAAGCTATCCAAATGTATCTCTATAAGTTTACTTAGTACCCATGAGGATCATATCCACTACATCCCCAGATATCACCTCTGTCTGGTACCCCTCCTGCTACTCATGCATGCATAATGGAGTAGTATTCAAATGATATAGCACTTGATATAGCATTATAATTGATATAGAATCCTTGTTTGGTCATCCCAGTATGCTTAGGATATCCCCAGGCTTCAATATGATGCATGCCACTCATAGTGCCTGTCACAGGTACACCTCCTGCCATAGGGATGGACCTACTGGACTTTGTGGCATGAAAACATGCTACAATACTTTCAATTTAACTGTAGTTAATGCTCATAACTTGTTCTGCAGCATCCCACTGCTTGATTGTACTGCTAGAGCGATCAGGTGCCCTTATGGGATGGAGCTTAAATGCAGTTGTCTGTAACATGCTACCGGGACATACTGGCACCAATAAGGAGAAATAACATCTGGGACAAGTTATGAGCATTAGCTATAGTTAAATTGAAAGTATTGTAGCATGTTTTTATGCCACAAAGTCCAGTAGGTCCATCCCTATGGCAGGAGGTGTACCTGTGATAGGCACTATGAGTGGCATGTATCATATTGAAGCCTGGGGATATCCCAGGCATGCTGGGATGGTCAAACAAAAATTCTATATAAACAATAATGCTATATAAAGTGCTACATCATTTGAATACTACTCCATTATGCATGCATGAGTAGCAGGAGGGGTACCAGACAGAGGTGATATCTGGGGATGTAGTGGATATAATTCTCATGGGTACTAAGTAAACTTATAGAGATACATTTGAATAGCTTCAATACCAGATATAAGTGCTGTAGGATGTCTCTGAGGGATACAAATCTCGATGCACTGTTCCTGCAGGTGGAGGATAAAGATAGATTGATTCCGGGAGATATAGGATACCTGGAGCAATATTTGGTTTCAATTCTATACAAACCTCTACTATCAGTCCACTCAAATATCCTCCGATTTATTGGGCATTTTTGCGATTTTCTAGGAGCCATTCTACCACCATTTTCTATATCCATATGTTTTTCCCACAGCCCCATACCGGGTTACGCCGGCATATCAGCCGGCCGATATTGTCGCGATACCCTTGCTGCTTCACCAGCGATATCGTCGTGATATAGGCCTTATATTGGAACGACTTAAGAGGATTGGATCTGAGTATGTACTGACTGGAAATAAGCCACGGGACCCATAATGTAATTTTTAGAGAGGAGGACAACACCCGGATACGCTCCGGATGCATTCAGCGAGGTCCGACGGATACACAGGAAGCTCCGCTCAAATTAGGAAAATCTATATTTGGTCACTATAGGCCAGCATCGTGTCCGATGAGGCCAGTCGGGCCATATCCGGCCTGCACAGTAAATGGCTCAACGGGTCATGACGTCGGTGAATCCCTCCTGCCTAAGGTGGTCAAGGGCATGATAAGACGAGAGAAATCGATATAGCCGCAGTTGGGTTGTGTCAATAAGCTCTGTTCCGTAGGAGACCGCAAGGCGATATGCTCTCGCCGGCTCCATCGCTTTCGATGATGTATCAGAAACAATTGCGCGGAATACTAGGCCTATCGGGGTAGCCTTGATCGGCCAAACGGGCTTGTCGGGGTATTGGCGGGTCCAATATGAGCTATGAATCCTCCTTGGTTAGTGGTTTGTAGAGAGTCACGTACATATTTCCTGATAGTCTAGTATTCGACAAGCATGCACTTAAGTGAGTCGAAATCGAAAGTGATGAACATGGTGGCGAAGTTCTGAGTCGACTCACACGCATTTGATGCGCCACAGCCGTCAATTGATGTGCTCAAATGAAGTTGGTTTGACGAGTTCTGATGTTTCACTGCCTCAAACTCCGGAACTCTGAGGTCCGCCCACAGTATTAATGATCCTATTAGGACTTGGCAACGCAGGCCTCAAGACTGGAGAGAACTTCAGGAGAAGAACCTTCAAGTTTTCAACTGCGGCTACGAGGACGCTTGCTTAAGGGCGCCTTCTGCATCCGAGAATCAATGATTGGACGCTCTGTGCTCTTTGTTGGACTGGGACGCTGGTAAGCGTATTTCGGTCGCAGGGGCTCGCTAGCACCTCACCAATGCAGTCTGGGTCAAGCAGCTGAAGCGCCCACATTGCGGCCTGCGCTGAATCACTAAATATAACCATAATATGAACATGCCGTCGAGCTCCGCGTTTCTCTCTCTCTACCGACCATGTCCGAGTACTGGACGTCTACTGCTTTCGCGGGTCTACTCTTGGGTCTGTCGGTATATGTCTTAAAGTCTATTTTCCAGCCGAGTCCTGTATATCCCCCTGGGCCTCGTGGTCTACCACTTGTGGGCAATGCTCTTCAAGTGCCCCAGAAGCATACCTGGCTCAAATTTTCGGAATGGGCCAAAGAATACGGTATGCGTGCACGAAGTCGCTACGGAAATATGTACTAACATGCCTCATAGGCGATCTCGTATACTTGAAAGTCCTTGGACAACCGTATATAGTGATTAACTCTGCCATTGTCGCCAAAGACCTCTTGGACAAGCGCTCCGCAATATACTCCGACCGCCCTCACTTCGTAAGTATATGCCTGGGTTGTTCGTCCTGGTCAGCTGAAGGGGCTCGCTTGTTCGAAGGTGTTCGCAGGCGATTTGTGAGTACAGAGTGTTGTCTCTCACTTCAGCCACGGTCTTCTTTACGTTTTATGCAGGGTCGGATACGACGAGACATTCGTTCTGGCCCCATATGGCCATAACTGGAAGAAACAGCGTAGGCTGGTGGCTCAAGATTTCAGCCCGAGCACAGTCCCCAGGTACTTTGGACTTCAGGAGAATGAAGCGCGCAGGCTCGTACGAAATGTCATAGGAAACCCCGGGTCGTTTTCGAGCGAAATTAAGCTGTGAGAGGGCCTGTCAGCCATGAGTTCCGCATCCTGAAGTATTGACTCTCTCGACGAGGAAGGCGAATCGCTACGGTCATCATTCGTGTGACCTACGGTTACTATCTCAAAGGCGATGACGATCCATTTTTCACCATGCCACTCCGGGCTATGGAGAACTTCAGTCGCGCATCCGCTCCTGGAAATTGGCTCGTTGACGTCTTGCCCGTTCGTGAGTGTCGCACATCTTCCGTCGCCGAACATTGATTGACTGCGCTTGCACAGTCAAGGATATGCCAGCGTGGATGCCTGGGTCGGGCTTCCTCAAGACTGCTACACAATGGAGGAAAGTCGTATGGGACGCCTCCTGGAATCCCTATCTTTGGTCAAAGAAGGGCTTGGTAATCGTCCCTTTGTCAGACATGCGTATGGTCGTGAGCTGATCGGACATGGTCTCAAGGAAACGGGTGAAGCGTTCAAACCGAATTTATGCGGCTCGGTCGTCGCGGAGAGCGACGGTCAGCTGTCAAAGGACGACGAGTTACAGCTTGTGTGGGCGGCGTCTGCTGTCATGGGCGGGGGGATGGACACCGTACGCGCCCTCCACATTATATCACGTCATATGCTGACTCTCATGCACCACCTTCATCAGAACATGTCGGCTGTCTTGACATTCTTCCTGATGATGACATTACATCCGGAAGTCCAAACCAAAGCTCGGGCTGAGATTGATGCAGTTATTGGACAGGATAGGCTGCCCACTATATCTGACCGCGCTTCACTTCCCTACGTGCGGAGTGTCATGACGGAAACATTCCGTTGGTGTCCGCCTATTCCCCTGGGTACCGTCGTCTGAATTCCCATACCTCCGAAGGGTTGACTAATTCTGAGGCAGGAATCGCGCACGCGACTAGCGACATCGACATCTACAAAGGTTACACCATCCCAAAAGGCTCATGGGTCTTGCCAAACGTCTGGTAACTTGGATACGATATTTGCTCAGTAGCAATGTATCTGACGTTTGCGTGGTATAGGCATATGCTCCATGATCCCGAGTCGTACCCTGACCCGGAAACCTTCAAGCCAGAGCGATATAAAGGATCGGATGTCGAAATGAGGAAAGTGACCGACTTGGTATTTGGTTTTGGGCGTCGTGCCTGTCCTGGGTTTCACTTCGCCGATGGCACCATCTTTGCCATTATCTCCACAGTGTTGTCTACGTGCGATGTTGTCCCGGAAATTGACGATAACGGCAAAGCACTCGTTCCAGAAGTTGATTATACCAGTGGCACTATAGTGTGAGTCGCCGTTCAGATCGCCACAACGGCCAAACCCTGACGATCCGCTAGATTTCCTCAACCATTTAAGTGCAGACTTGTTGCCCACTCCTCGCAAGCGTTAGCCATGCTCTCGGCGGAGATGGAAAGACTTTAGAGCCCGCGCTCGATGATCCATTTGCGAACATGCGAACGTTATGTTGGACTAGTCAGTTTCATCAATGTATACGCGGTGCTCTTCTCCATGCAGTTGTTCTTCCATGCGCAAGCCTTGCTTTGATGTACCAGCTTCCTTCGGGCGATGACCCTGTGTCAGCTGTGCTGACTTTCCATCGCTGCGTACTACATTTTCGTCGCGCCCCTCCTCCTTTATCTGACCGAACGAAGACTGTCCCGGGGAAAGCAAACATACCCTGACTGTATGATGACAGACATTGTGCGTGCGTGATAGGGATGGTTTGGTCCCTCCTAACCATCACACCTTAGCCGTATGAAGACGGAGCCTCCCGCACGGTGTCTATAAAATACTTTGTATTGTCTACCATGTACAGTCCGGAACAGGATCATGTCTATCTATATACTTGCAGTCTATGAACAATTCATCCAAACTCTACAGTCTATCATATACAAATCCATGAAGAAACGTCTATCTTGGCACACTGATACATTGCAAAAGGTATGTCCGCGACGGTAGCCCGGGGGAGCGTAGGCGCGCCTTGGTTCGGATGATTGGTGCTGGAGGTCGTCCACTGACTTGTAGCCCGGGGGAGAGTAGGCGCGTCGTGGGTCGGATAGTCTGAGGTCGGAAACAGTTGCAAGAGATGGTCGTCCGTTGACTATAGCCCGGGGGAGCGTAGGCGTGTCAAGGACCAGGTAGGGTCGGAAGTAGTCGGGTAGTCGTCCACGGATGTAGCCCGGGGGAGCGTAGGCCTCCTGGACTAGTCGTCGTCTTCATCTTCAGTCATGCTGCAGTCCGGCGTTGGGATCGGCGGGAGTTCAACTGGCGGCTCCGGCAGCTCGTCCAGTTCCAGATCCCATGTCGAAGGCGGCTCCGGCGGAGGCTTGGGTGGTGGAGGTTCCTCGCCACTGGCTTCGGCCAGCTCGTACAATGTCCTTCTTTCCTCAGCTTCACGCCATCGCGCACTCATTTTCGCTATGCGCTTCGTGGTCTTCTCTATTCGCTCGTTCAATTCTGCTCCTCTTCTCCTTAGTTCATTGCACCTCGCGATGGCTTCTCGCGCCTCGTGTTTGTAGTCGCTGCTGGCGTACTTGCTCCCGATTGCAGGGGGTGCAGCGCCACGTGAACGACTCTGTGGCCTGCGAGCCGTCCGTGCAGATGGCGGGCCTGGGATGTACTGGAAACTAAGTGGTCAGATCGAATTTTCAAGGAGGTACGAGAATACGCACCCGTCGTCCGGAGCCCCTTACGTCTTGAGGGTTACGCGGCAGACCATGTTCTGAAGGCACGCGTATGCGGAGGTGCGAAGCGGTGGATATTGGGCGAGCTGCTGCTGAACGCTTCCCTGGCAAATCGATGCCGATCTGAAAGAAAAGAGACTATGTCAAATCATTCTAGGAGAGGATCAGATGCACTTACTGGATACCCGGTGCCCCTTACGTCTTCAGGGCGATCCCGGCGGCCTTGCGACATCGAAGGGGAAGCTGTCGCGGCTCTGGCTATGATGCCATTCTGCCACGACACGAGCCTCGTTAGTACTGTGTGGAGAGATGAGGAAAATAGACTTACTGTACGCCCCGCGCCCCTTACATCTTGAGGGCAGCTCCGGCGGCCTTGCGATATCAATGGAGGAGGCACCGCGATTCTTGAAATCATACCGCCTGAGAGAACGAGCGGGTCTTCAATGTCGCCGACGGAGAGCTTGTCAAAGTCGAGCGAGGGTATTGTTGGGAGCCGGCAGCTTGTTGACTCAGGGAGGAGATCGCGGGCGAACGCTTCCTGCACCTTTTCAGTTGAAACATTCTCCGACATGTGAGAGTAATCCAGTATTTCTGAGAGGGTGCGGTACGTGGCGTTGGAGCAGGGAGAGTCGGATGGTGAAGAGGATGCCGAAGATGGCGAGAGCAGAGGAAGGTAAGCGGCCAAGCCGGAGCTGGAAGAACGGTCCATGAAATCTTCCAGTTCTGGCGAGGGGTTTGTGCTGTAATCCTCAGGCTACAGAAGGATAGAGTCAGTAGCTGAATAGCTCAATATACGAACGTGCTTACAAATTGCGACACGGCTGGTGTCCATAGAAGTCTTGTGATCTGAGTCGGATGAGGCCATGTACTGTTGATAGAGGCTTCGAGTCCGGAGGTGATGCTGTCCCTGTTGTTCGGAGAATCATCCGCCGAGCCTGGAGAGGCATCGGTAAGGTCGATCTCGGAGGGCATCGGGGAGTGCCCGAGAGAGCCCTGTGGAGCGGTATTAGTCAATTGTGACATGCAAAACAACAAATGTACTCACTGAAGAAATATGAGTGGAGTGGGTGATAGAATTGACTATCCAATCCGCCACGGGGGTCGAATCAGAGTCGTCGAAGCGTACGGGTGTCCTTGTAACGAATAACCAAACGGCGCCGATAACAAAACCTATAATAAGTGTAACCAATCCAATACCAAAGGCGTCAACGGGGAACGTCGATGTCGTCTTCTCCATGTCGTCGGGTGCGGCATCCAGCAGGAAAACGAGAGCTGGGGCTGGCAGCGAGATGGCCTGCATGCATCCGAAGAGGAAGGAGAGGAGCCGTCTCAGAACAGGAGCGACACTCCTGAAGAGCAGAGAGAGGCGAAAGACGTCGACGGCGTCGAGGACCGAAGGACCAGAGAGAGTTGCACTTAAGAGTCGAGTGACAGTAAAGTGTTCCATGATGTATGGGGAATGGAGAGAGGAGATGGGGAGGTATTTATGCAGTTTCTGAGGCGGCTGGCGATGGCTGGCTACCTGTCTCTTCTTGACAGGCGGCTGGTCCTCTGGACTTCTGGTCAGGATTGAAATCCATCGCGCGCGAGCTCACTCTGGATGTTGACGAGAACCACGAGCACTGTGCAAGCTAGTATCCGTGGTTGTCGCCGGTGTCAGGAATACAAGAATGTGCATACTGCATTCGCCGTCCAGGACTCGACGGTGACCAGTAGCAAGCGCACAAGACTCTGAAGCATGTAGACATCTTCGGCAACATACAGACCGCCGTGATTCATGAGAAATATGCTGCCGGCGCTGCTTTCTCCACAGAGAGCCACGTAAATGTTGCCTGATTGTCCAGCATTCGACTAGCATGCCCTTGAGTCGAGCTCGAAAGTGGTGAACATGGTGGGTATGAGTTCTGAGTCGACTCTCGGGCGCCCAAATGAAATGTTCAATTGACGAGCGAACTGACGACGTTTGACTGGCTCTACTGCATTCTACTGCCCATACTCTGGAGTCTGCCCGCACTGTGTCAGGATCCGACCGCGAGGTCTTCAGACTACAAAGAGCTCGAGGAGAAGGACGCCTTGTTGCGTGCGCAATCTGCATCAAGAACAGGCGCTGTATGCTGCGTGCTACTTGGGAAACTGCACGCTGACAAGCTTATACGTCTCTGCGAGGCTTCCTAGAAGTCCAACGATGCAGTCGGTGTCCAAACAGCACAAGGCTCGCTTCGCTCGCCGATGACATATGTGAGGTAATTGTCAAAGGTCTCAGACTTCACCTGCCTGGCGAACAACTTCCCCCGGTCTCTGAGCGCTGTGGCGGACAGCAGCATGATCGAAACTCCTATGTGCAGCATTGTGCTGGATAAAAGCTGGGATGCGTCCTCCGCAGGATAGGCTATCTGATTCCGCTGTTGAAGTTGTCAAGTCTATGCAAAGTCAGAATGGTACACGCTCGACTGAGCAACAGGAAGACTCGGCCGATAGGGCTTTGATCAGTTCGAACATGCGAAGTTCGTCATTGGCGAGAATAATGCTGCACGATGGGAGAAACGGACTGGCAAGTTTACGGGGATGCAATGTGCCGTTCGCAGTCCGTCTACTCCAGAGTACTGGATGCTGAAGCTGAAAGATCCACATCTCAATGTCCAAGCAGTATTGAACCTACAGTACGAGTTGAATGAAATCCTGTAAGATTGTCCCTTCATCTGCTTTCCATGTTACGAGTCCTGAGGTACGAAGGAGGAGTCCTTACGTTCAAAAGTGAGCGGTTTGCCGAACACAAGCGTCGTGGGAATAAAATGCCGAGAAGTCGTGAGAGTTATTTTGTGTGGTGTTCACTACAAAATTGAGGCTCCGATTTAATTCCGTTTGTATTCGTGACTACAAAATCCCTACAAACCGCGTTTTGTAGTGTCCGTTCCGCTTCCGTTTGTCCCTCGTTGTGCAGTTCTGCGCAAGTCCACCTCTACTTCTCAATATAAGATCTTATCAGTTCAGGGTGTGTTTACCAATATTATTGTGAATTACCGTACATCTTGTGATTTTTCACGCCGTCGTCTTTGCCGGAGACCCTTCTTACCGTGGGAACCCACTACAAGTTGCAGTTGAAGTGGTTTATTCGGGCCCTAGTCGCGGCGTCGGCAATTCAGGTGTGCTGGTGTGGTGCTCAGTGCTCAGAACTTATCAATTGTGTGCCTAGTTGATGGTTTGATTCATTAAGTTTCCAAAACCATCCTTCATACTCTGCACTATAGGCAAAGTAGGTTATATTATTTAAGCAGAAAATACATTGTGTAGTTAAAGTATTGCTCAGACCTCAGGACTCGTAAAATGCCATGCAACGCAGTGGCCCGCTTCCCCAAGTCTTGATGGACTCACGATTACCTGGGTGGATGGAACTATTGATTGGACTTGGCGATGGTGGTTATTGCGCGGGCGCTGCATGACATGAGCAGCATTTCTAGGATCTTTCGCTTCAGTACGACCTAGCGAAGTCGATGAAGCTATCTTTCGGGAGCTCTGTAAGTGACGATGGCACTCCTGTCTAGGTTTCTACGAATCTAACCCGCGCCAGTGTCTATTGTACCATACACAACGGAAGCGACTTCTTGACGACACGACCTCTCAGTCGCCGGAGGATGTTTCACCGACAGGTACAGATCCGACCAAGAAACCATCGAGCTTGGCTCCGGCTTAGACCCTAACAAGCGACAAGGACAAGTGCACATATGCTACCCTCGCCCCTCCGCATTCCTCCACGCTAACCTCCTCCTCATCAGTCTATCGCAGATGCTACTGGAACGCCAAGACCTCCGGAGCGCTTGCCTCTGTCCAAGCCGCGGGCGAGAAGCAGTCTCACCCTCGCAGAGATCACGCTCGCCCCATAGCCAGACGAGAAGAGAGTATGTGGACTCTATCTTGATTGGGGCGTCGAGCGTTCAGCATCTCACGCAGGTATGATATTGCTCATTGTGTTCAAGATTGATGGGCCTTGGGAATGGATGCTGACAGATGTCGGATGTTAGAATTTGGTTGACTTGGAGAAAGGACCGCTGTGACTTCTGCTCGACCCATCCAATTTACTGAGCTTGTCCATAACAGCGGAAGACGTCGTTCACGTTTTGGACGATACTTGGGCCTCGCTCAAGGGCAATGCGTCCCCTTACCACCACTAAGATGCATCAGAACGCCGATGGATGCTTCGCAGACCTTTCTAAAGTGCTGATGATAAAATATCTTGTATTGTCCTATCACGTACGATCCGAAACAGAGTCACGTCTATCTATATACTTGCAGTCTATGAATGGTTCATCTAAATCTACAGTCTATCACATACAAATCCAGAAAGAAACGTCTATCTCGGCACACTGATTCATTGCAAAAGGTATGTCCGCGACGGTAGCCCGGAGGAGCGTGGGCGCGTCTTGGTTCGGATGGTTGGTGCTGGAGGTCGTCCACTGACTTGTAGCTCGGGGGAGCGTAGGCGCGTCGTGGGTCGGACAGTCTGAGGTCGGAACGGTTGCAAAAGATGGTCGTCCATTGACTGTAGCCCGGGGGAGCGTAGGCGTGTCAAGGACCAGGGGGTGTTACGAGTAGTCGGGTAGTCGTCCACGGAAGTAGCCCGGGGGAGCGTAGGCCTCGTGGACTAGTCGTCGTCTTCATCTTCAGTCATGCTGCAGTCCGGCGTCGGGATCGGCGGGAGTTCAACTGGCGGCTCTGGCATCTCGTCCAGTTCCAGATCCCATGTCGAAGGCGGCTCCGGCGGAGGCTTGGGTGGCGGAGGCTCCTCGTCACTGGCTTCGGCCAGCTCGTACATCGCCCTTCTTTCTTCAGCTTCACGCCATCGCGCCCTCATCTCCGCTATGCGCTTCGTGGTCTTCTCTATTCGCTCGTTCAACTCCGCTCCTCTTCTCCTTAGTTCATTGCACCTCGCATTGGCTTCCTGCTTCTCACGTTCGTAGTCGCTCCTGGTGTACTTGCTCCTGACTGCAGGGGTTGCAGAGCCACTCGAACGAGTGGGCGGTCCGCGAGCCGCACGGGCAGATGGCCGGTCTAACGTTTGCTGGAGAAAACAGGTCAGATTGGCTTTCCGGAGAGGTAGAAGAATATTTACTCGTCGTCAGGAACCCCTTACGTCTTGAGGGTGACGCGGCAGGCCATGTACTGGAGGCACGCGAATTCGGAGATACGAAGCAGTGGATATCTTGGGAACCGTTGCTGGACACTGCTCTGATGAGCTGAGGCCGGTCTGTAGCAAGTGAATTGTGTTAGGATTATCCTGAGAGATAGTTATATGCACTTACTGAGTAGCCGGCGCCCCTTACGTCTTGAGGGCAACTCCGGCGGCCTTGCGATATCGATGGAGGAGGCGTCGCGATTCTTGAACCTATCCCACGCGAGGAAACCAACGGGTCTTCACAATCGCCGACGGAGAGGTTGGCAAAGTCGAGCGAGGGAATTGCTGGAAGTCCGCAGCTTGTCGATTCGGGGAGCAGATCGAGGGCGAATATTTCCAGCGCCGTTTGAGTCAAACCGGTGGGCTGGCGCGAAGGAGCCATGGTGCTAGCAGTGGCAGCGTACTCGAGGGCGTCTGGTTCGTCCGGCTATACAACGAAATGAGGCAAATGCTTTACTGCAAGGGACTGTACTTACCTCTCCGATTGAAGCAACATAGCCGATACCATCGACAGTATTCACTGAAACATCGTCCGAGACGTGGGAATGATCCAGTACTTTGGAGAAGGTGCAGAGCGTGTCGTATGGCTGGCGCCAGGCCGGTGGCGAAAAGGAGGTCAGAGGTTGCAACAGCGGAGGGAGATAGGCGGCCAAGCCGGAGCTGGAAGAATGGTCCATGCAAGCTTTCAGTTCTGGCGAGGCATATGCACCGTGTTCCTCAAGCTATAGAAAGATAGAGTCAGTAAAAGATACATATGTATGCGGGCATACTTACCAGCTGCGATGCCGCTGGTTTACCTAGAAGCCACGGGTTCTGCCTCGGATGGGGACTGGTATGACTGTGACAGGCTTCCAGTCCAGAGAAGATGTTGTCCATCTTGATCGGAGAGTCATCCACCAAGCCTAGAGAGACGTTGCCAAGGTCGATCTCGGACGGCATTGTAGAGAGCATGAGAGCATCCTGTGGAGTGGTATTGGTCACATGTGATGCGGGGAGCAAATGAGCACACTCACCGAAGGAATATGGGATGGTGAAGAGGATGTCGAAAATGGTGAGAGTGGAGGAAGGTAAACGGCTGAGCCAGAACTGGAAAAACGGTCCATGCAAGCTTCCGATTCGGGCGAGGCGTTTTTCCTGTAATCCTCACACTACAGAATGATAGTCAGTAGATTTTTGGGCATGTATGCGAACGTACTTACCAACTGCGACACGGCCGGACGGCCTGGAAGCCTCGTGTTCTGACTCGGATGTGCACTAATATTGCTCGGAGGGGTGTCGAGTCGAGAGGAAATGTTGTCCAAGTTGCTCGGAGCGTCATCCACAGAGCCTAGAGAGACGTTGACAAGGTCGATCTCGGATGGCATTGGGGAGAGCATGAGAGTGTCCTATGGAGTGATTAGTCAAATGTGACACGCGAAACAACAGAGACACTCACCGAAGGATTATGAACAGAAGTTGTGATAGAATTGACTATCCAATCCGCCACGGGGGTCGAATTAGAGTCGTCGAAGCGTACGGGTGTCCTTGTAACGAATAACCAAACGGCGCCGGTAATAAAACCTATAATAAGTACAACCAATCCAAGACCAAAGGCGTCAACGGGGAAGGTCGATGTCGTCTTCTCCATGTCGTCGGGTGCGGCATCCAGCAGGAAAACGAGAGCTGGGGCTGGCAGCGAAAGGGCCTGCATGCATCCAAAGAGGAAGGAGAGGAGCCGTCTCAGGACAGGAGCGACACTCCTGAAGAGCAGAGAGAGGCGGAAGACGTCGACGGTGTCGAGGACCGAAGGACCAGAGAGAGTTGCACTTAAGAGTCGAGTGACAGTAAAGTGTTCCATGATGTATGGGGAATGGAGAGAGGAGAGGGGGAGGTATTTATGCAGTTTCTGAGGCGGCTGACGATGGCTGGCTACCTGTCTCTTCTTGACAGGCGGCTGGTCCTCTGGACTTCTGGCCAGGATTGAAATCCATCGCGCGCGAGCTCACTCTGGATGTTGACGAGAACCACGAGCACTGTGCAAGCTAGTATCCGTGGTTGTCGCCGGTGTCAGGAATACAAGAATGTGCATACTGCATTCGCCGTCCAGGACTCGACGGTGACCAGTAGCAAGCGCACAAGACTCTGAAGCATGTAGACATCTTCGGCAACATACAGACCGCCGTGATTCATGAGAAATATGCTGCCGGCGCTGCTTTCTCCACAGAGAGCCACGTAAATGTTGCCTGATTGTCCAGCATTCGACTAGCATGCTCTTGAGTTGAGCTCGAAAGTCGTGAACGTGGTGGTTCTGAGTTCTGAGTCGACTCACACGCGTTTGATGCGCCGCCGCCGTCATTTGATGCGACTCTCGATGCGACTCTCGGGCGCCCAAATGAAATGTTCAATTGACGAGTGAACTGACGACGTTTGACTGGCTCTACTGCACTTCTACTGCCCATACTCTGGACTCTGCCCGCACTGTGTCAGGATCCGACCGCCAGGCCTTGAGGCTACGAAGAGCTCGAGGAGAAGGACGCCTTGTTGCGTGCGCAATCTGCATCGAGAACAGTCGCTGTATGCTGCGTGCTGCTTGGGGGCCTTGCACGCTGACAAGCTTACTTGCCAGGATGCGGTCGGTATTCAAGTAGCGGAAGGCTCCGGTGACATATGTGAAGTCCTTGTCAAACGTCTCCGACTTTACCCGCCTGGGGAATGCCTTCTTGTGGCTGCTGAAGCGCTGATGGTTCAGCACCGCACGTGTCCTTGCCCTCGACTGCTTCCAAAGCGGGCGTCTCGACAACGCGATAATCGACTATAGACGCAGCGCATTATTTCCCCGACAGTCTACGCCATTGCGCTCATTTTCTACCTACATTAGCCGGTCCTTGAGATTTCTATACTTGTTCGTTACCTGGCTTGTCGTATTTACGACGTCGCGGTTCTCGACGAAACTATCCGCACCCACTGTCTTCAAGTCAGGCTCACTCGGTCGACTGCGCTATCTATATGCCATAATGCCCTCGGAGACTATGCGTATACTCCGACGCAAGACAGGCAAACTACTCAGCTCAGTATCCAGCAAGGATATCGACGGACCTATTGCACTCCATGCCAGTCAAGTATTAGTATCGGATTTACCATCTGCTGGCAGCGTCACTAAAGAAATTGGACCTTCAACTTCGCCCTCATACGCATCCATCGCAAAATGTATCTCTAGGTCTCTTGGTCAACAACTTGCGGAGGCCGGCTTAGAACGGATGCTTGGAGAGAATGTGGACCCTGCGAGTTATCCAAGCGCAAGTCATGGATCTTCTGGCACCCCGGGCTTCTCGATACCGTCTAAGAGATCCCTCTCTGCTGTCTCTTCCTCGGCCACCGCTGCTGGTAATATCAAAGACCGTGCCATAGATTTGCCTTGCGAAGCACCACCATCGCCTTACTCTACGACTCATGCGAATGGCAGCCGCTGCACTGAGGAAGTCTCTGGTTCCGACAACGAAGCGTCTTCTCTGGAGTCTTCTGGTAACTCTATCCCTAGTCTATCGGGACCCAATGCTCGAAGGGCAAGTCGGTGCAGGTCACTTTATCTCCAGTCTCTCGCCTCCCCGGAATCCCTTAAGGTCTCACGTTTCTCTCTTGGCCCCGAACAACTGCAAGGAATCGGAGAAAGCGCTGCTTCATCGACCCCAGTAATGGACAACAATATCGGAACGCTTATGTGTAAGATTGTGCGGGATAAAAGCTGGGATACGTCTTCGGAGGATACAGTATCTGGTTCCGCTGCTGAAGGGATCAAGTCTTTGCGAGGTCAAAATGGCACTGGGTTGACTGAGCAACAGGAAGACTCGACGGATAGGGCTCCGATCAACCAAAACATCCGAAGGTCGTCAGTGGTGAGAAACAATGCTGCACGATGGGAGCATCGGATTAGCAACCCTCCGGGAATGCATGCCACCCTTCTGAACTCATCTACTCCGGAGTACTGGTTGGAGAACCTCAAAGATCCACGTATCACCGTCAAACAAGTCTTGAAACTGCAGTCCGAGTTGAATAAAGTCCCGTAAGATTGTCCATATCCACCTGCCTTCCACTTCTCAATGTATTCGCGACCGTCTAGGTGGATGGAACGATTCATTGACCTCGGCGGGAGATCTGCAATTGCAGGAGCACTGCACGACATGAGTAGGAAGATCTCTAAGGATATTTCGCTCCAGTACGAAACAGCAAAGTTAATGAAGCTATCCTTCAGGAGCTCTGTAAGTGACGATGGCTCACCTGGTCTGCCTGAATTAATAATACTTTTTCCGCCAGACTGGAATGAAAGACTTCAGCATCAATATACCAGCCATCTCTCGCATGACGTCTGCTTTGAGCTCTCCACATATCGCCACCCGCAAGCTCATTATGGATCTCCTGGTCTTTTTCCTGTATTACGACGACAGCCGGGGTTATAGAGCTGTCATCGAGGCTCTCATAGAGCTTAGCAAGGCGGAGAACGAAGCGCCGACTCCGTTTGCGTACTGGTTCAAGTCTTGGGAGAAGACTATGCTGGGGCGAGGCAAAATGGGATCTGCCGTCGCGGCAAGCAAGGAGGTCAGAGAGGCGGGAAATGATGGCCTCTCTGAATATACCGTGCGTTTCCCAGTCGCCCGCGTTGAGAGTTTACTGATTGGATTCTTAGATATCGAACATACTGGCTCTGAATGGCATCCTGGAAGCGCCCGGCGATGTGCGTGTGCGGCGCTACTACTTGGAGCAGATGGAGGCAGCTGGGCTCTTGCGTATCCTCGCTCTCTGCAGGAAATTCGAAGTGGCTGCTATCCATCAACAGCTGGATACCTTTCAGGAGTATATGCAGGAAGACATGCAAGTCTGGCGGGAGCGCGCTCGACAGGATGCCATGGATGCCCTGACAGGCGAAGAAAACGTTTACGAGCACTTGCAGGAGAAGACTATAGACAACACGTCTGCGAGGACCCACTTAGAATCGACGCTGAGGCTCTTGGCGACTATCCCTGACGATGGGCAGGCTTTGGCGGACTGCTACCGCACCATTAACGGCGTGGTCCGCGATGCGCTGCTGGACCGGACACTGAGCCGAACTGGGGTCAAGCCTGGTCCTTCGGTTGACAGGATAATCTCACAGTTTAATGACGCAGACAGGATCTTGGAACTTCAAGCGCAGTACGACGAATCCCGCGCTCGAGCGGCGAGGCTGAAGCTAGACAAGGATGATCTGGAAGCCGAGCTTGACCAGAAGAAGATGGAGGTTTTTGAACTGCAGTGCAAGCTGGACCGTGTCGAAGAACTACTCTTCTCCCGCGCGACGCGTAGCAGACAACTTGATCACTAGCGTTTCGGTACTCCCTGGCGAGCGACCAGTAGTAAACATTATACCCTTTGATAATGGTCACAATGATATCAGTTTTAGCAACTTATATTGCCTGCTTGTCGGAATCTGGTGACGATCCCCACGGCTCTCTAACGAGTTGATGCGATACAGAGAATAAGAGCGTACACATTAAATATGATGAATTACTCTTGCACAATATCCGCCTTCCTCGGTTTCATATCCTTCAGCTCTCGTCCCTGTCCAATCAATGTCCGCGCCTCGTCGTCGATCTCCGTACCTGCATCGAGAACACGTCAGCCCGGTGCCCATGCATACCAGAAGTGGAAGACGGTTAATAACTCACCTAGACCTTCCTGCCTCACAAGCCCGAGCACATGCTCCAGCTCCACGAACCCATCCTTGTCCGCATCCAGCTTTTGCACGACGCTCCTCCCGATATCCTCGTCCGGCTTGTGTTTGATCACCGCTAGCGCTTTCTCCAGATCCTGTACCGAGATTCGGCCTTGGGGGTCGCACGATATCATCTGCAGAGAATTTCCGACACGGGCATCGTACTCCTGGAGCTGCTTGTCGATTCTTGTGAGCATGGTACGAATACGCTTTGTCAGTGCGCCAGAGGGAGATTTGGGGTCCTATACAGGAGCAAGGTAAGGTAACTATTGGGAGCAGAGGGGAGGAAACACACGAACCTCTTCGGCTTGTAGGTTTTCCTCCATGAGGGCGCGGAGTTCGTCGCGTTCCTTGAGTACGCTAGACTTGGCAGAGAGTAGTTGGAGAGCTTCCGCGAGCTCATTCAGCTGCTCAGTCGTCATCCGAGCTTCTTCCTGGACCTTTTCAACCTTTTCGACCTTCTCAGGTTGCAACTGCACCGCGCAGTCCGCATTAGTGAACACAGTCGTTTGTGAACTTGAATGGCATACCTCCGCCTCAGGTAACAATGACTGGGCCAACTGAGCTTCCTCTTCTCTCTTGGTCCGCTCGTCAGCCTCCTTCTTAGCACGGCGGGCGTCCTCCTCCTTCTGCTCCTGCTCCTCTTCATCCTCAATGAGCTCTTCCTGTTGTTGCAAGACCTCCAGTTTCTGCTTGTAGCTAGCCTTGTCCGAGTCGACTTCGAGTTCCGCTTCATTAAGCTATAGGACCGCTACGGTTAGAGCTAGAACTGCGTAACGCAGTAAGCGAGGGGTGACACCCACCAAAGCTTCCGGCAATCCGCTTAGCACAGCCTGTAGACTCTGGATGATTGCCGTCTTCCCGTCTTCATCCTCTCCAGGAGTTCGATCGAAGTTGAAAGCGCGTCCAAGGACTAGAAGAACACCCGAGACCCGGTTATGCAGATGCAGCTGAATCCATGCGGTTAATTCATCCCTCAGCCTTCCCGGGCTCACACCGTATGTCCGGATACCGCGCGCCTGGCACGCACCCTGAAGCTCTGGAATACTGAGTTCTTTCACGCCCTCGCGGTCGATGGCCTGGTCGTCTCTCCGAAGTTGAAGGAGCCGTCCGCGGATTGCACCACGCAGAAAGTTGTCCGTACCGAAGGCGTTGACGCCCATGTACCTGCACATAGACACCAGTTGCGGTCGAGATAGATTGTCCAGAGTAAGATCGTCGTCAAAGAGCCGAGCGACGTTGACGATGTCTTGGGTCGAGGGAGATTCGCCGGTTGACCGCACCTGCAGAGACGGACTCAGCAGATGAATGGGAGACTGGGGGGAGAAGACTACCTTACGGAAGAATTCCTTGAAAGCGTCCGAGCCCATTATGTGAGCGTTCGCTTTCAGTCCAGACTCTCGTAACGTTTCCTGAAGGAATTTCGCCATTTCTAACCGGACACGCAATAATTTGCGTTGTTTTTCTTCCTTTGATCAACACATTTTAGGGTCCTGTTCGGGAGAATCCTATAAGGACTGCTTAGCGGGATACTCACTGCTGCGTATTTGTCCTCAAACGTTGATGGAAGCATATTGGGGAACAGTTTAAGGGCAACGGGAAGTAACAGTTCCATGAAGGGGACAATCACAAAGACGGCAAAGGGAATCAGTCGCAGCAAGTCCTGAGTCGTACGCCTCAGCTAGATGATAGGGATCACATCCATTACCGAAGAATATGAGTGACCTAGGTACATCCGGACGCATATTGAGTAGAGCACACCTGTCTCCGCTCCCTACGAGTCAACGTCTCTCCGTGCAGTACTTTCCATTGCAACCGTGCTGAGATGCGTACTTCCGACACCAGGAGCTTCGAACCATGCCAATAGTGTTGCGCTTCGTGCTTGACCTTTTTCCATACCCTGGTCCCCAGAGGCTCCTTCGCATCTGTGTCCTTCGGTGCCGGGGGCCCAGTTTTCGGGTCAGACGTCGCTCCTGCACCGCTAGGAACCGGGGCAACCTGGTCACTTGCATACCGTACGGACGCGGACGTGCGCTGGGGTGGTACTGGACGCGCAAGGACGAGAGAACCGGCCAGCTTATGACCACGCGTTGCCGCTAGTGAGTATCGTGCAATGCTCTGCGCACGGACATGCTGGCGACCAAGGAGTGCAGGTGATGCGCGCGGCAGCCATAGAGACATAAGAAATGAAAAGGTGAAGGCAAGAAATCTGAATTACTGCATGCGGGGAGACGTTCGGCAACACATTCCATCATTGCGTCGGCCGCGGCTGGTATTTACCTTTGTTTCCTTGTTTCCTTCTACGTCCTACGATGTCCAGCACGGCTACGCTGACTGGTCTTCATGATCCTACGAGCTCGGAGTACAAGAAGGCACGAAGGAGGTTTCTAAGGACGACGAAAAACCGGGACAATCATGTCGATGCCGACTGGACACCGTTCAGGGCAGCGGAGAAGAAGTACAAGGCCCGTTTCCCCCCTCCCGATCTATCAAATGTGCTTGATTTAGCGATTCTGGACGGTGCTAGACAGAGTGAAGTCCGACTGGGGGCATGGGTTGGCCGGCATGATGCTACCGAGTGGAAGGAGATCAGGATATCAGGAGAGGGAGGGAGTTCGGGTCGAAAGGCATACATCTTGCCCCGCATACCTGGTGCGGATGGTCTGATTGCTACGAGGACATGTATGTATTCACTACAAAATGTATGTTGTTTGGCGAAACAGGCTTGGTTGTGCTGCCTTCGTATGTCTCGCATCACGAGCAGCGAGACCTCATCCGATGGAGTCTACGGGACCACGTACGGAGCCCGAACGAGACGAACCTCGACACGCACTACATCCTTCCAGAAGCTGGTATCTGGAACGCATTTCTGCAGTCACAGCAGACAGATGGCGTGGATGAGATAATCCAACCACGAGCATTGTCCTCTTCGACGCCTGAAAGATCGGAAAACCCTGAGGTTGGCCCTCGCAAGCTCATCTCTAACGATCCTGCATCACCAGACAACTTTGAAACTATAGCAACTTCTCCTAAGGCACCAGCATCGCCTTCAAGCACTGTCTCACCTGCCTCAGCGTCGTCCCTCATTCGGAAACTTCGGTGGGCGAACATAGGCTGGTCGTACCACTGGGGCAGCAAGCAGTACGACTTCTCTAAAGGCAAGGTGGAGGTCAATACGACCTTACGTGGGCTGTGCCAGCGTGTTGTCAGGAGTATCGAATGGGCGGATGTATTTGGAGGAGCCGATCAAGAGAAGGAGGATTGGGGATCTGAAGACCAAGCATGGACGCATTGGAAGGAGACATACGGTCGGAATTGAGAAACTTGCATGAATTCACAGTACTAACTATCGAATTAGATCCTGACGCTGGTATAGTCAATTTTTACCAGACTAAGGTAAGTCTTTTGGCCCTGTGCACTAGCAGGGTAAGCTCATTTTTACTCTCGCCAGGACACCCTAATGGCGCACGTCGACCGGTCAGAAGTCTGCGCAACATCGCCGTTAGTCTCCGTATCGTGCGTGCCGGCGTTTTCCCAGCTTATCCTTGTGTTAACGTCTTGTGCAGACTGGGGAACGCAGCAATATTCCTCATCGGCGGTCTAACACGCGACGCCGAGCCAACAGCACTCCTACTCCGCTCGGGAGACGTGGTGATCATGTCTGGCCCGGCATGTCGACGAGCGTACCACGGTGGGTATCCGCCAGCTCTTACCGTCCTTCCCATCATATTCACGCTATCCTAGGCGTACCGCGTATTCTGGAGGACACCCTCCCCGGGCACCTTGACGTGCAGGAGGAAGACGATGGTGAATGGCGTGTCTATGCGGACTACATGCGGACGTCGAGGATCAATGTGAACGTCAGGCAGGTCTTCCCGATAGGCTTCAATCCGAACTTGCTGGAAGTTGGCAAGCAGGGATTATAGATTTACATGTGTGCGCTAAGTATATGGGTGGAGCTGTACCTAGATATCGGAGAGAAGGCACACTGCGCTGCCGAGTTGTCGTCGGACGTCGTGGTAGTCGACGTCGTGAGCTAATAAAAGTCGGCTTGAGAAGGGGTCTATACGGAGAACAGGAGGGTCACTTACAGTCCTCTACTTCACCCCATTTCTCAATTTGGCTGTTAACTTCGACCGATGCGGCTAGAGCTGCTTCGTCAGTGCTGATATATTTCTTGACCAGACCAAGTCCTATAATGAAGGACTTGGTCGTGTATGTCGTTCGCTCCATTGCTGATACGGAGGCAATGAGCACTGTATCTATACTGCACGAATTTGCCTCGTACCGGCGAGTTCCCATGAATCGAGCCCTGCCAATACTTCCGCGAGTTTGTCTGAAGTCTCCTTCGGCTGGGTGCTGGATAAAACGGAGAAGAAGGTGTGAATTGGAACGTTGAAGGTTGCACGAGCCCAGTCCAGGAGGGGATCCCAGTGGACCTTTTGTAAGCGGGCCAGTGCCTCTGGTTCTAGTTGATGAAAGCTGAGGTCGTGGCGTAAAAAGCAAATTCGGGGCTGTGAAGGCGAGACATACCAGACGGTGTCTGTATCCAGATAGTTCAGCAGAGCTGCCCGGATTTCCGAACGTGCTTTCTCGTCCTTGGCGGTGTCGATCGCGCGGGCCGCTATCGAGGTCTCCGCAAGAATGAAGGCTTGAACTTAGTGGTGCATAGTGACGAAGTACATACCATAGGAAGCGCGTGCGGCTTCAACACTGTCTCCTGATTCTCCCACTCGTTCGCTATCAGAGTCGCAGCCAGTGTCTTATTACTGGGCAGTACCAGCAGGTTGCCGGAGGGAGTCCTGAGAGGCCGATTGTCGAGAGTCACTGCAAGCCCTCCATCACGCTCTTGAATGTCGACAGTCTTCCAGAACCGCTTCAACGTAGCTTGGGCGCCTGGCTCGATACGTCAGTCGCGGGATTGAGAATCAGCTAAGTTCCACGTACGATTTGTGGCCGTCGGAGGAGCTCCGCCCTGCGTTGCGCCGGCGACAGTCGCATACTTTCTTGTTTGCTTCAATATATTTGCGGCATAGTGACAGCGTAGTGAGGACGCAACCCGGATGGATGAGAGTAAAGAGAAAGCCTGCATCGCCACAATTTGCGCGTCCGGCAAAATCACGAAAGTATTATAATCCACGTGATGTCGGCGACGCGCTGATGTGGCGGGCGTGTGCGCTGCAGCTCGTTCCGTACTCCATCTTGTTTACTTCCAGGCTACCTCTGTTCTTCTTGAATTATTCTGAACACTATCTATTGGAGATGCACAGACAGACTCCGAGCCTTGACAGCCCCCGAAAGCAACCCACGATCTCTACGTACTTCTCTCCGCAGAAGAAGAGAGGCGATGCGGACGTGATTGACTTGACGTCTGACTCAGAACATGGGCCAGTTTCCAAGAAAGCGCGCATCTCGTCCAGTCCAAGTTCGCGTTCGCCGCATAAGATACTTGGATCGTCTGGCAGAAATGCTGCAGAAGATGCGGAACGATGGTCCTTCATTCCTTCTGACGGGGTGGACACCGCAGGGAACTCCCGCCCTATTCCTGACGATCCTTATCGCTTAGCTCGTCGTGAAGCCTTCAAAAAGAAATTACTAGGTGAAAATAATCCATTCGCCCGTAGGAATGCCTCCGGCGAGGCTATACCGGACAGCGATGACCGTCCGAAGGATACCCCGGATGAGAAACCTGAGAAGGAATCTTCAGGAGAAGATTCGGACTCGGGATTCAAGTCTTTTCTCGGTCATTTTGAGTCTGGTGCTAAAAAGCCCAAGCAAAAGGGTCCAGCTAAGGGAAACTTGAGGGCCAAGGCCAAGACGAAGGTCAAAGAGCTCGGGCCTATGGGAGAACCTTGGACACCGCTTGAGCGTGAAGTACTAGCAGGTTCACCACTTTCACATATCTTTACTGATCTCATTGCACGCATCTCGCAGGTGGCCAAAATGAAGGAGCTATATCCGGGAATTCTATTAATGATTGAAGTTGGATATAAATATGTCTTTTGGGGTGAAGATGCCCAGGTGTGTCCAATTTATTTTATCTGCTACGGAAGTATTCAACTACCTCACGAATATTAGATTGCATCAAAAGAATTAGGAATTGTTTGTTATCCCAAAGGGAACTTCTATAAGGCTTCTATACCGGTGGAAAGACGAGACGTCCACCTCAAGAAGTGAATCCGTGCTTCGTTCGCATGCTTTGCGATCTAAAATTTGAAACCACAGATTACTTGCCCAAGGCCATAAAGTAGGGATTGTCGACCAGACAGAAACTGCAGCACTCAAGCAAGCAAGCGAGAATCGGAACAAATTGTTCAGTAGAAAGCTGAGCCACTTGTACACCGCCGCCACGTAAGCGTATCGTGCCGCGTTATTTCCGAACTCGTTCAGCGTGGCTGACCTATATTTCGCTCAGATATGTGGACGAACTGGGTTCAGTTGACGATACTGCGGTTTCTGCTCCTCCATCCTTAGTCTGCCTCGTCGAAGAGCGGAAAGGAGGAATGGGAAATGACGAAAAGGTCTCTATTGGCTTAGTGATTGTAACGCCTAGCACAGGAGACGTGATCTGGGATGATATCGAAGGTAGGTGGACATTCTTGGCAGGAATAGAAACTGCCTACTGATGCTGCCTGAACTCTGATAATTCAGACTCGCACATGCGAATTGAGCTGGAAGTAAGCTCAGAAAGTAGGCCGCTAGTAAAAAAACGGAACTGACGTACAAGCAGACCAGGCTCTCACACAGTCGGCCTATGGAAATGCTGCTCCCCGCGCAAAGCTTGAGCGAACCCACTGAAAAGATGATCGGTCACTTCGTTGGGTAAGTGTCAACATTTCTGAGATCAGCCTGGAATTGGGAGATGATGTCCGGATGTTCAAGCTCTCTAGGAGAAGGTCGCAAGTGTCGCATAGAACGGGTCAAGGAGACTATGGCGTACACCGAAGCGTTTAACCTGATATCCTCATTTTATACAGAGAATGCCAGCACCGTCGGCGCTTCAGCTGGCTTCAAATCTGGTACGACTACTGTGTACCCGTGCCCTCAGGACATTCACGGTCAATATTTCAGGTCAGCTGTTGGCGACTGCGACAGACTTCCCAAAACGTGTTGTTATCGCCCTCGCCCATGCTATCCAATATCTTTCTGGCTTTCAGTTGACAAACGTTCTCATCAGGACAGAATTCTTTGACAAGTTCTCGACTAGGACGACCATGTTGCTCCATGGCAATACTCTGACGAATTTGTACGGAGACATTGGTTCTCTACCCTGCTACGATGGGATAATTCACCAGTGGTCCTGCAGAGAGATATTCCGCAACGAGACAGATCACAGCGTTAAGGGCTCTCTGCTGTCGATACTGGATCGTACACGGACCAAGTTCGGGTCGAGGATGTTACGCCGCTGGATAGGGCAACCACTTGTGGACCTAAGGTATCCATCCTGATGTGTCCACAAATTACGCCATGCTAAGACCTTCCTTTCAGCCTTCTTCAAGAACGCTTGGATGCGGTCGAAGAGATAATTGACTCTCAATCAGCTCGACTTGTTGCACTAGGGGAGTTACTGAAAGGCCTCCCAGACCTCGCTAAAGGTCTGTGCAGGGTACAGTACGGTTATGTGAGTGGACAGAGCCAGTCAGTTCGCAGCGGCAATCACTGATACTTCGCGTCAGTGCACCCCCAAAGAACTAGCGACACTCCTGCGTGCCTTCCAAAAGATCGCGCTTACGTTTCCTACGTTCGACGAGAACAACCCCACGGGATGCAAGTCTGGAATTCTGCAGGATATCCTCAAGGCACTACCTCAGCTCCGAGAGCCTGTACAACGCGTCTTGCGAGAGGTATCCCTGAAGAGCATGGAGGCGGGCGATAAGGAGGACATGTGGCTCGACCCGGAAAAGTATCCGGAGATTGCGGAGTATGGTATGGTAAGTCTGAGCTTTTGAAATCTTGCGTGAGGTGGAGGGTTGGCTTATTTGCTTCAGGCAGCAGAAGCTGTCGAAGCGGAGCTGACGGAGGAGCTGAAGAAGAGTAAGTACGCCCAGACTTGGTAAAGTTGCGTGCTGAGCTCTATCCTAGTCCGCAAGATACTCAAGAAGCCTTCTCTCCAGTGGACGACAGTAGCCAACGAGGAGGTACGTCGTCCTATACTTGCCCGACGTTTCCGGACTGATTACCCGCCAAAGTACCTGATCGAAGTCCGCAAAGACGAGAACCGCATCATCCCAGAGTCCTGGCTCCAAGTGACCGCGTCAGTACTGGCAATTTCTTTCCTCACTTCCGCATCCGCTCTCTAAACAATCTATGCAGGACAAAATACCTTCGCCGGTTCCGCACACCAGAAGTACGCGGCAAGATGCTGCACCGCCTGCAATACATCGAAGCCCAACAAGAGGCAGCCAAGAAAGCGTACAGCTCCTTCCTTAAAGAGCTCGCTCAGGAACACTACGGTTTGTTGCGCGACGTCGTGAATAAGCTCGCTGTCGCAGACTGTTTGAGGAGCCTCGCTTTGGTCGCAGTCAACAACGGCTACATCAGGCCGCAGTTCACTGACGCTGACGAGGACATGCTCGAGATCGTGGAGGGCAGGCACCCTGTCATCGAACAGCTCAGGATGGCGCCTTTCGTGCCGAACACTGTGAAGATGGGCGGCAGGGCACCGAAGAGCAAGGTCATTACGGGCCCGAATATGGGCGGGAAGAGTGTGTGCGTGAAGATGATTGCTATTGTGGTGGTTATGGCGCAGGTGGGGTCGTTCGTGCCTGCCGAGTCTGTGCAGATGAGTGTGGTGGACGGGATTTATACGCGGATGGGAGGTATGCCGGCTGTCTGTGCAGTGCGGATAACCGTGTGCTCGCACTCACGTGTTTGCCTTAGCTTCGGACGAGATTATGAAGGGCCGGAGCACGTTTATGGTGGAGATGACAGAGACGAGCGAGATTTTGCAGAGTGCAACGTCCAAGAGTCTCATAATTGCGGACGAGCTCGGACGGGGAACGTCGACGTTCGACGGGGTAAATGGTCCTCTTCACCTCCACTTTCACCGTCTCACTTCCTTGTGTAGATGGCAATAGCCCACGCTGTCCTGCACCATCTCCTCGACAAAATCAAATGCAAGACACTCTTCATAACTCACTACCCACTAGTCGCCACCGAGCTCGAACGACGCTTTCCTCAGCTAGTCGAAAACCTGCACATGGGATTTAGCAAGGAATCGAGGATTGATGGGTCAAGCGATATTACGTTCTTATATAAGCTCACGCCGGGCCTGGCAGAGGCATCGTTTGGGATTGAGTGTGCGAGGTTGGCAAACTTGCCGGGCAAACTGTTGGATGTGGCCCGGGAGGAGGGGGAGAGGATGCGGGCGAAGGTGGAGGAGAGGACGAGGAACAATAGGTGAGGTGCCTCCGCAGCTTAGTCGATGTGCCCCCCCACTGAAATTTATATGCAGGGTAAAAATGATGGCGAGATTGGTTGCAAGGGCAGTTTCAGCCTCGGCTGCAAATGGAAACAGAGCACTGCATGATCTACTACATATGTTGGTTGTCGATGAAGGGTAGCTTGCTTATTCACGTATGGGTTGTGGAAGCCAGATCAACGGTGCATTTTGAGGATAGATGCGAACGACAGCAATTAGTTAAATACAAGCAAACGACAAGTCCATATGCCCAAGAACAACGTCTATGAGGAGCCGCAGAGTCCTCGCTTTCGTGAAACTCATCAGCTTTTCGTTTTCAGCTTTTTCGCTTTCGCGGATTTTCTCGGCGGAGTCACAGCTCGCGAATCAGAATTCTCGGGCTTATCCATGACGGGTGCGTCGTCGTCCTCGCCATCCTTGTGCTCTGCCCACCACCGGCCCGCTTGGAGAAGGAGGATGCCCGTGAGCGCCACTGAGCAGATGAGGTTGTTGGAGGCGAGATCGAGGGTGGAGGTGCGCAGGCTTGGAGGGTACACGGTGCTGGAGTTGTGGAGGGGCAAGGAGAGGAAGTTTTGGAATGCTGTGCGTGGTTAGCCAACGTCAGCTGCGGGCATGTTGAGAATGTACGGAATGATACGTACTTGGGATGACAGAATATAGGTATACGGCGGCGACCGTCCCATAGAGGACTTGGGCATTTAATCAGCAGGGTATTCTAAGCTGCACTGATACCCTGGCCTACATATGCTTCCCCCATCAAACATCAAGTTCTCCGCCTGTCCATCGCCGAGACTCCACAGGATCGTTATCCCTCCTAATGACACGATAGCGGCTAGAAAATAGAGAAGAAAAGCTGGCATCCTCGCCAAAACGGAGTAGTATGAGGCGGCGGTCCATAGATGCTCGTCGAGGATATCTGGCGACTTCCAGAGCGTCAGCGAATCCGCGATCCAGTGCGTGAAGAGAATGCCTGGTCACATAGATTATTTGAGAGGAACATCAGCTCTAAAGATAGAGCATTACTTACCGAGCAGAAAAGACGTAACACAGACAACAAAGCTGACTCTCAAGGCCATGGCTGTCGCGCACGGTGAGAGCGCGTAGGAGCGGTTCGCGCAAGCTCGACAGTGTGCGGCTGCACAGCCACTAAAGAGCCACGTGAAAACCCAAATTTGGCACCCAAGCAGTGCGCCTTCTCCGAGCCCGAGCACAGTTTCACGACGACATCATGCAGGTGTTCCGCTCAGCCTCTCGTTTGCCTTTCCAACCCTGCTCCCGACAATGGACATCTCTCAGATATCGGTCCACGGCGCCCTCATTGCCGACGAATACCGCGAACGCGAACACCAGCCGCCCAGTCCCATGGTTCATTGACCGCGAAGCAGAGCGCGCATACGACCTTCGTCCGAACCCGCCTCACATGCCATCCAAAGGCGCCCACACTGATGTACCCCGCGTGCCAGAAGACGCTCCGGAACCCGTAAAGTTTTTGCACGAGCACCTCGCCAGGTCGCCGCACATCGTGGCCACGGAGCTGCTCGTTACTAGGCCGCCTGAAATACCCTCGGGCCCGCCGTTGCCTGACCAGGCGATCAAGGGGAAGAGGAGGAGGCGAGGGGCGAGGTACTCGGGCGAGGGTGTGCAGTTGCCTTGGGGTGGTTTGTGGGACTGGTATGTCTTTGCGGTGGTACGTGTTTCATTCATCCACGCGGGCTGTGCTCATGCATTGACGATTCTTGCTCGTGGGTAGGTTAAGGAGGGAACTGAGAGGCGGGGTGCTGTTGAGGCCGTAGTACGCTTGGTCCGCAGGACAGTGAGTCCCCTTTACTGTCCGATCCGCGCTCTGGATGTCTTGACGGTCCTTGGATTAGCTATGCAGTATGCGACCGCCACTGCATCTACCACCGCAGAACAGGCGCAAGGTCGACACTACATGGTCGATGGTTGATGGTGGCTATTTTGCTGTTCATATCTTGAGTAAAGCTGATAAAGAGAAATATTTTACGCGCATGGATGAGTGGTAATTGCGACGGATGTAGCTATTGTGAGCCTTCACTTCCATGTCTTTCTGTCTCGATATTGACGGACTCGTACTGAACTATACAGTTCTATTATATATGGTTATTGGCTTGTCTTCGTACCGAGTCCTGTATTTCACTCAGATACAGGATTATGAGTGCATCGGTGGCATGTTCCACCTTCCTCATGCACCAGCTAACTGCAAAGGTGGTAACGCACTTACTACATCCAACAGGCACTGCACGCGCGAGACGATAGTTGGACCTCTAAGCTCGTACTGATCCTGACGTACGTCTGCATGCCTTGAATTGCGCGGTCTAATACCCGTACGTTCCGGAATCCGGACTAATGTTCGGGTCAGTCTAATGCTCCCTACCCAGCCTGACCAGCGCTTCTTGCCTCGGCTCTGTCTAGGTATGGTCTCGTGGTCCATCCATCTGGATATGGGGCTCATGCTCTTACGAACACTAGTACTGTTCTATCATGATCGAGCGTGCTTGGTAAAGCCACCGGCTGCTGCACCCTGCGAGCATGAATCTCGCGCTTGTGTTCTTTCACATTGGGTGTTCGATTGTCGCGCACAGGCCTCCGTCTGGTCTTCGCGGGCAAGTTTCAGTGTGCTTGCCTATTGTTGTGTTCTGGAGTACAATGCATAGCACGCTAGCTTTCGCTCCTCCTTCCTTCATTGACACTGTAGCAAGTGCGACCTTCGGTAGTTCAACTCCGAGCTTTGCTCGTGTCCACGAGCACTAGGAGATGAATTGTCCTGTTCATTCAATCTACATCATGCGTGAGGTGCTTATAGCATCATGCGACCTCTCCTGCTCATCTACATAGGCATTTTGAGCAGCGAGGTGCTACAGTCCTTAATACTTTAGGTATTGTGGCGCACCTTGGACTTTTCACTGGGTTTGACGAGTGCTGACGCACATTCGTGTGGTTTAGGGTCCTATGGTGAGGTGCTCGTAGAGTCTGGGATGGGATGCGGCGTCTGGACTCCCGTCCGAAGTTCCGCTTTGTCTAGGTTTCTCCGAGGTCTCCTGGTACTCCACCCCGTCAATGTCAAGACCACGTCGATCTACGAAGGCACCGCGGCGCTCCTTAACTCACAAAGCCATCGGCTGCCGTACCCTGCTAACGTGATCATGAGGGCAGCCCTTCTCCTACGCTGTGACCTGCGGACATCTGGTTTCTTCTCTGGTAAGACCATCTAGAGCCAAGTGAACTAGCTCTAGGAGATGTATCTTCTTTGAAACTCATCAATACGGATGACTTGTGGCTCATAAATTTTCATCTTAGGCGATTACTCCGATGCTTCCACACCTAATCTAACTTCTTGTCTCGGCTCCTTCTGGGTTTGTCGAAGCTCTCCCGGGTTCGTCATGTCAATTTCGTGGCGGCCTTCACGTTTGTTCACCGTCAGGCGCGAAACACGGTCGTATGTATTTGACGTGGCTCAACAGCGTCTACTACAAGCGTCCGCCGATATGTCGCACGTTCTTGCCCTCCCATCGCACGCCGAGTGCACTCAAGATTGAGCGCTGAGCACTCATTGAGACACTGACCTCTCTGCCTTGCTCATCGTCTTCTTCGTCAGGTGGTCACAATATCACAATATGCTTACTCTCCCGGCTTCAAGCAGGACCTACTTTGCCCTGCCTTTAGAGTCGGGCCTCTCCAAACGTATTCCTGCCATCCAGATGATATAGAACTCCCGACATCGAATGCATCACTTGATGCCACAAAGCAGACCCACCTTCTCCCGGAACCTTGGTCTGGATTGCTCGCTCGATTATCGGATTTGCTTGACATTGCTCTTTTTATAGCGAGATCAATGTGTGAATATTCTTGCGCGGGAAGGTGTACTGAGGCTTTACTTAGATTGTGTCCGCAAAGACAGGACGACTAGGATCATGTGCTGTGAACGTGACGGTTAACAACAATATTGTCCACCCCAGGCGGCCCCCGATGTTGTCGCGAGCATTTCCCGCATCCTGGCGCGCTCCATCAACGGGTCCGATGGACTACAGCCGCTAAGCATTCTCCACTGCGTCGGGAATATGCGTCTTCTTCCTCCTCGTTCGGAAGCATCTCGGTGAGTCATGTGTGCTGCCACCTCTACATATTATTAATTGGCCTTAATGGGACAACACCACTGCTGCATCAGGTTATTATTGCCCAGGGCTTCATATATTAAAGGACGCCATTCTGTAGTTAACCTGGAGGATCAACCAACCCACTCTCACCCTCACGAAAGATGAAGTTCCTCGCTTCGACGACGGTGGCCTTGGCCTGCATGGTCAGCTCTGCCTTCGCGCAGTTCCGCTACGCTGGTGTCAACATCGCTGGTTTCGACTTCGGTTGTGGCACCGACGGTACTTGCGACATCACCCAAGTTGTTCCGCCTTTGACACAGTATGGAGGTAAGCCATCAAGAGATGATACTACACGGAGAGTTTTCACGGATGGCGGCTTTTACCAGGCCCCGATGGTCTTGGCCAGATGCAGCACTTCGTCAGGAATGACGGTTACAGCCTGTTCCGTCTTCCAGTCGGCTGGCAGTACCTGACGAACAACACTCTCGGTGGGACTCTCTACCAGCCCAACTTCGAGAAGTATTACGCTCTCGTGCAGGCGTGCTTGAGCACCGGTGCGAGCTGCATCGTCGATGTGCACAACTACGCCCGCTGGGACGGTGGAGTAAGTCTATCTGCCAGCGTGCATCAGGCGAGCGAAAATTTCAACGTGTATTTGGCATTAGATTATTGGTCAAGGCGGCCCCACTAATGAGCAGTTCGCTGCTCTGTGGACCTCTCTGGCTACCGAGTTCAAGGGCTTCAATAATATCCTCTTCGGCACGTGAGTAGCGCAGAAGCACGCCGTACATATACTTAATTTGACAATCATCAGGATGAACGAGCCCCACGACTTGAACGTCACGCTCTGGGCTGAGTCCGTCCAGTACGCTGTCAATGCCATCCGAGGAGCTGGGTACGCTGCGTTCCTACTAAGCATACGCTGACAATAATACTGAGGAACGCTGCAGCGCTACCTCCCAGCTAATTCTGCTCCCTGGTGACCAGTACACCTCCGCTGCGACCATCTGGTCAGACGGTTCAGGAGCTGCCCTCTTGAATGTAACCAATCCCGACGGTACCAAGACCAACCTCATCTTTGATGTCCACAAGTACCTCGACTACGTAAGGTCATTTCCTTAGCTCCCGAGATTCTTGTTCATTGCGATATAGGACAACTCTGGCACACACGCCAATTGCACAACCAACAACATTGAAGAGGCTTGGGCCCCCCTTTCGCAATGGCTGCGTGAGAACGGCAGGCAGGCTCTGAACACAGAGACGGGTGGTGGTAACACCGCCTCGTGCCTCGAGTACCTGTGCCAGCAGGTCGCGTACCAGAGGACAGTGGCTGATGGTATGTGTCGCCCTCATTCGTGAAGACTTTCCCTGATGAATGGCTCCTCCAGTTCTCCTCGGTTACTCGGGATGGGCAGCGGGTAGCTTCGCGACCTCCTACATTCTGACGGAGACGCCCACTCTTAACGGCACAGTCTGGTATGATCAGCCTACCGTCACGTACTGCCTCGCGCCTACTGCCGGCGCATAGAAGCATGTGGATTAGGGCTACACGGTAACCGCGTATGGCACCCGATATATTGGTCGTATTCGCTGAGACTGAGGACTAATTATTCACTGGTGGCTTTGACCAACTATGCAGTACAGGAACCGGGAGTGCGACGCGAGAACAGACCGCCCGTATACATGAGCATGGAGTCATGAATATGAGACACGTACCGCTTCGCCTATTTGCGCTCTGCGGCATCGCGACGTACACCCTGCAGTGTGCCGGCATGGCATAGCCATGACTTTCACTTTCTGCCTTGCAGCCACTGCAGCACGTCCGAGGTAGACCGCTGAGGGGAAAGATATCAGAGTGGAAGCTTAGGAGCCTACAGACGGCATTCCCATACCTCTATAACGATCGACCTATCCTTTATGTTGTCAAGCACTTGCTGGTACGCCAGTTGATACTTGGACGTATCCTTGTCCTACAGGCGCATGTGTAGGAATTCACGGACTCTACTCCAGTTCACGAACCTTGAAAAACTCCACTGCCTCATCATAGTCTCGCTGAGTGGATAGGGTCCCGAGTGACATCTACACATGTCGAAGTCTCCTAATCAGCACTGTCGTCCTGATAATCGAGCCCTTGTGAAGCGAACCGTCCGCTCACCTTGACAAGAGCTGCGAGTATGAAGTTGCCTTCGAAACGTTTGTACAACTGTACCATAACTGTTTAGTACCAAAGTGAGAATAGGATGCTGACCACGTACATCCCAGTAATTGTCCTTGAAGTACTGGGCCATCAGCCTTCTCGTTCCGTGGTTCGAACCCAACTGTGCGATAAACCATATGACGTCTTGGTCTCTGGCTTGAGTCTTCATGAACTCTAAAGTCTCCTTGGCTAATTCCAAGTTGTCCACGCTACACATGGCAGCGCTGCAGGACATGGTATCATCCTACTGCGACCCGCCCGGACACTGAAGGTACCCACATGGCTGCCTGACCTGCGGTTGGTGTCTTTGGCTTTTGGTAAATCTTCCTCATCGCATCGTATTCTTTTCGGCCGCCGTACCGGACAGCCTATTGTCAGAGGCTATGTCAAGGCTCCTCCTGCCTGTACCAATGTGGACAGAACTTACCACACTGTATGTCTGTCTGACGAGATCCGCTGGTATTTTAGAGTCGTCGCCGGTATCCATGTAGTGCTTGAAGCGAGCCCTCAATTCTTCGACGACCCTTAACAGATCATGTCTTTAGCATATGGACGTGACGGATTACGGCAGCAACCTACCCCTTATCTTTACCCACGACAGCCGTGCCAATTGCCAACGTCCGAAGAGCGACCGTGTCTGACGAATCACTCGGAGAGTACTCAAAACCAAGTTGCTTGACAACTGGCAAGAAGAGATTCTGGAGCAGAGTTAGAAAAGCATCTCCCTTGCGTGTTACAAAGTAAACGTACTCGAGCGAACTCCCCCAGCTTCTCCCTGACTTCATCATGCTCGAACCAGACGCTTCGGAGGTTCCCCAGGTTACCAGCAATACTGTCCCGGACGAGGACTAGCGCAGGGGGCGTCAGCATATGGCTATACTCTTTAATATGCCGAATGAACGCTCACATTCTTTCTCGTCCTTAAGTATCTCCATGAGCGTCAAAGCGCTGCTGACTTTCGTGAAACCTGCTTTCGAAAGCGCCATAGTATCGTATACCAGGCCCATGCGGTCGTTCAAAGTGAAGACAGAGTTCTCCTTGGCTGCCTCTGAGGCTATCTTGGCCAGACGCTCAGGCGTATACAAAACACGGTCTGTTGACCACTGGCTTAATGTGAAGTACACGACAATAGAGTAAGTACTTACAGAGACCCGTGGTATCCGCATTCAGTTTGAACGGCTTGCTAGTGTCAAGAGGAATCGTCTGCTCCCGCTCTTCCAAAATAGCGTCCTTGTCAATCACCGCTTTGCCATGCCCATTGACTGAGAGGATTTGAAGTGGGATAGTCCTTTGACGGATCTAAGTCAGACTAAGCATGGGAGAGGTCAGCTGTATGCATACCATATTGTCTCATTCTCCTTCGGGTCTGCAGGTCCACTGGATAGGAAACGGTCTTGGCGCACATGAATGCTCTTGTCAGTTTCCGTGACGCTAATAACCGGGAAGCCCATCTGCCAACATAAAGTCGGAACAAAATCACATTATATTCAAGGGCGTGTTACCTTCGACACCCAATTGTCCATGACCTTTGGGACGTCGATGCCTGTAAGATCTCAGACCAACGTATTGCCCACGAGAGGAGAGAACTCCTACCAGTAGACTCCGCAACGCCCTCCCACAGGTCTCTGGTAACACTATTGGCGTACAGATGCTGCTTTAGGTATATAGAAACACCCTTGAGGAAGCGGTCTTCGCCGACGTAGCTGGCAAGCATGCGGAGAACTAACGGCATACGAAATGAATAAAAAACACAATACCCAAATGGACCGCAGACCTGATGCAGCCTTCGAGTATGAAAGGGAATCGAAAATCTGTTGCATTCAACATATAGTGGCGGGCGCTCTGGACTTTCATGGCTGTCGAGCGCACCTGGTTAATCTTGTTGGCATCAGGACATTCAACCTCGATGGGGTGCGACGACAGTTGCGCATCTTGAGCCAGAGCATCGACAAGGTGCATGTTGATGAAACGTGATTCCGGCTTCCATTCCGGCCAGATCCTACAACAGTATTGTGGTGTAAGCATTACGCCCATAATGTCTCATGCGCACTTCTCTAAAGTGAGGACGTTAATTGCCATACATGCAGGCAGTATGGGCGATACTCACTCGGAATGATGACCTCGCCCATCTTACATAGGAATATCGTATCAGCAAGTCCACAATCATGGAGAGGAGCCCTACCAAAGTAGCGAACCCTTCGTTCAGGTACAAGTTATCCCACCACGACATCGTCGTGATATTTCCGAACCTGCATACCGATTGAGTATGGGCGCGAATCGGGGAAAAGTGGGAAACACGTACCACATATGCGCGACCTCATGGCACTGAGTGTCAGCGACGTTCATCTTCGCGCGAAGCTCAGCCTTCTCCGGGTCGACCAAGAACGCAGAAGTCCTGCCCGTAATCAAGCCCTTTCATGACGTCAGATGCGGCCATAGGACTGTCCAATGACACATATTACCCAGTTCTCCATAGCACCTAAGTAGACTGAGTTTCAGCCCACAGGTCATTGAATATTATGTCTCTCACCGGAGTCAAAATCGCTGGCCTACATATATGGGCCCTGTTGTCAATACCGACGATCTGATACATAAACGAGGGTATTCACGTACGACCACTGTGTCCAGCTTAGGCAAAGGGTACTCCACATCGAATACCTGTTCGTAAAGAGGCAGCGACTTCTTCTTTACGTCAAGGGCGAACTGCGCTTGGTGGATATGATCCTTGGTGGCTGCCGGGATGAATTCTTGGAACGATAAAATGCGAACTGAGAGCCACATACCGTAAATACGGAGGGGGCGCTTCTTGCCGCTCAGAGGGCTGGTGTACGAATCCTCCAGATACGCGAATTTACCGTTAGCCCATGCCACGATGTACGTAGACATCTTCACATCATTTCGTCAGCCAAACCTTTCCTCCATAGCCAAGAGCGTGAATACTAACAGGAGGGGTCGTGTCGAAGCGGGTAATCTTCCACTTCTCCTGAGATTGATCACCGATTGTCAAGCCCGCGAGGAACTTCGCCAGATCCGGCGTCTTACTCAACGAGTCCGCGCTAGCACCGGGGACGTAGACTTCCTCGGAGATGGCAGGCATATTGCTCAAGTTCGTCGTGCCCTCCCGGGAGATCATGGTCACAGCGAAGGTGGCTTTCAGAAGAGGCTCATCCCAGCACGGGAAAGCCTTCCTTGCAGCAGTGGGCTAGAGACAGATGGGGCACTTAGGATGAGACGATGAGGAACGGTGAAGATGGGGTACCTCGAATTGCGTCAGACCATAGTATTTTGCCTTGCCATCGTCAGTCCATTTTGACCTGTAGTAACCTGCCATGCTGGTGTCAAGCTCGCCAGTGAAACCAATACGCAATTTCGCCTTGGTTCCTGCCGGGAGAGCAGACCCAAACGTGATCGTAACCCGTTCAGTCTTGGCATCCACATGTGTGGAGGACTGGATCTGCTCCGTTTTAAGTGCGTCCGAGTACACCGAGGCCTCTCCCAGCTTCAGTTGGGACGTGTTCAAAACAATAGTCGAAGTTTCCTTCAATACATCTAGGCTAAGAAGCACGCATGTAACTCTGTTTGCATAGCACAAGACAGCATGGCTTCACATACTCGACAGCGACAAAACCATCAAAGGTGTGTTTCTCCAAGTCCGTCCGGATGGTCAAATCATAATGCTTCGGCTTGACGTTCGTCGGGAGACGGTAATCCTCAGAATTAACACCGAGCTCGCCAGCAGCTACACCGGAAGACAATTCGGGAAGCGTGAAGCACTTTCGTGAGGGTGCAAGTCTTAGGTTTAGAAATGGCTTCTGATGTAGGCGACTCCAACTTTCATAGGTGGTATGGGAATACGCGTAATCGATAGATGGACGTCCCCGATTGTATGATGGAAGACACAGTGACCTTGCTCTGATGGTGGCGGTAGCGCATGACCGCAAGTTACATCTGGAAGACTTAGAGAGCCAACCATTCTCTGATCGCAGCGAGTTGGTGAGAGAAAAGGGAGGCCAGATCATAGCAAGACCTGCTTCCCGACACTGTTTGCCAGGGCTGAGGGCGCTGGGTTGAGGAGGGCCGGGGGGCACACGTAACGACCAAGAAACACGGAAACACGGAAAATGCAGGCTGAGTCTAAGGTAAAGCGCAGTCCTGGACCTGAGGCCTGAGGCCTGAATATTGAATGTTTGAACTCTGAACGTTGAACGTCGAACGCGGACATCAGTTACTCTCAGACTCTCATTAATGTGGATCTTATCAATTGAAAACGGCAGCAGCGATGAGGAAGCTTAGTGAGATGCAAAGTGGAATCGCAAATAAAATAATGTCGGAAACCACTTACCACATTATAGTAAAATTCCCACGAGCAAGAAATATTGGATGTCATTGCGTAAGGATCCCGCTACTCAACGTTCGACATGCAATCTTGAAGCTCCTATGCATTAATACAAGCTGTAGCTATACAGTACTAATAAAGCAGAATGGACCCCGTTAGGCAAAGGTGCTCTGAGTCGACTTGTGATTTATAATGGATCGCAATCAACAAGAAGCATAATCGAGAGCGGAAAGTTCCGACAGAGTACGCGCAGCGAATTCGACCGAGGCTTGATAATAACCAACAGAGGACGACGAATTGGTTTGTATATTCGAGGAATCTATAGTACAGCAGTGGTACTGCTCGTAGTTCCCTCCAAGACGTAAGCTTAGAAGTCATACCTCTCACTGACGTCTACATCACCCATAAACCCCCCTGGGTCTGGCGACAAAGGTCTCCACTCACTCACCTCCTCCGTGTCCCCATCTGCCGGCCAGGTAACTTCAGGCCCTGCCTCGTCCTCCTCATCCGCAGGCTCCGCCAGTAGCGCAGCCAACCTGTCCACGTCGATCCTCGTGGTACCCCCTCCCTCCTTCCGACGTTTCTTGGAAGCAGGCTCGCGCTCCCGTCCATCGTCAAAACCGAGATCCATCATCCTCTTGACAACCTCAACCTCCTCGTCGGTCCGGAGGAAGCTATCCAGCTCGCCCTCCTCAAACAGCTCCTCGTCGCCCACGTCTTCCTCCCCTCCGCGTTCCATCGCCAAAATCTGCAACCGTGTGGGCGGCGCACTCAGCGACGCGACATGCGCTGTCAATAGATGTGCGGGCGACAACATGTCTGAACCGCCAGCAACTGCACGAGATACATTGGTTGACGTCGACCCAGATGGACCGTGAAGAGGTGGCAAAGGCGACGACAGCGGGTTAAGCAAATATTGAGAGGCCTGCGCCAGTCTGCGGCTGCCCCGCTTCCTCTTCCTGCCCACCACAGAAGCATCCAAGGAACTCAGGGACCTTGCGCTCCTCTCGCTCCCCGTAGAAGTCGTCAGCGTACTCCCGACAGACTCGTCCCCACTATAACTCGCAACATCTTCATCTTCGTCCACGTCAAGCGCGAGTCTTCCCCGACCTTCAACCCCACTTCTCCATATATCTTCCCAGAACGACAGGACGTCTTTCAAGCCCTGAACCGCCACCGTAGCCTTCGCGACCTTACTCCTCCCGGCCCCTCCTCCCCTCGTCTTCTTCTTCTCGTGTTTAGCAAGCCACGGCACACTCTCCACGCCAATCAGTACCGCATCGGAGATCAGCTTGTACCGCTGCATCACTGCCGCCTTGCCCGCCCCCACTCGGACGCCAAGCATTTCGGCCAAGATCGCATGTTGCGGGAGTGGACGGCGCAGCTCGGCTTCGATGGAGAGGACTAGGGCGGCGACTGCTATTGGAGGGCTGGGCAGGGATGCCAGAGATGAAAGAGTCGTGGGAAGGGAGGAAGGGGTATCGACAGTTGAAGGGTATACGAGGGAGCATACCGAGGTTGCTGTTTTGATAATGCTGGCTAGATTAGGAATTACAGGGTCTATAGCCTCCATGATGGTAGACGGAAGAGCGGTGGATGAGGATGCGGAGTGCGGCGGGCGTTGCAACAGAGATAGAAGATGGGTTTGGAGGACTGGGAGATAATGCGTCGGATCGGACGGTGCAACGCTAATATTCAAGGTCCGGGCGACGTAACCGAAGGAGCGAGCCACAGACGTATGGGGCTCGGTGATAAGATACTGTTAAAAGAGCGGATCAGCCACTGTTCTGCACTCACAACGTCACTGCAACTGGCGGCATCCTAGACGAGATAACACATCCACCGGACCTCACAGCGCGCTCCAGTTGAGACTCGTCAGCAGACGATCTCTGGCCCTTCATTCACGAGAACTAATCAAGACGTGACGTCGTCTATCATCCCAGTTCCTTGATAACAAACAAGAGCAGGTAAATAACTGAGAACGTCTAGGGCCATCGCCAGGTGCAATGCATGCGAAGCAACACTCACAGCAATGTCACGTAAGGAGTCGGCCTTATTAGCTTCCCGTAGAGCGATAGCCAAGGAAGCGCCAGCGAGGCACTTGGCCTTGTGACCCCAACGAAATTTCGGCGTCTTTTCTCTGACTTGGTTGAACAACGTGAGGGCGCGTCGGACCAATCCTGGATGTCCCAAAGAAGATGCAAGGGAATGCAGGAACTTTTGCATGGCAACCTACGAGAAATGAAGCACGGTTAAAGACATGGAGGCTCGGGGCGGGTCAAGCGCGAGATACGCACCAGGTTCCGGTTCTCTCGCACTTCCTTTGTATTGCCGGCTATGTTCCAACCGCCCTTGTTCCGCAGAGACCTGAGAGAGTCAGTGGTAAGGTTGGACAAGGGGAATTCGCGCGTCGAATCGCCATGAGGGGCGAAGTCAAGGTAAGATGTCAGAACAGACTGGCTTGGGTCTTCGAGCGTCCCGCAGGAGGTGCATATGTTCGAGCCGACCTCCACGTCAAAGACGGTGTTGGCACCGCATTCTTTGCAGCGTCCGGCCGCCATGTTTAGGGTTTGGTCATCGTGACAGTCGACGTTGACGCTCGAAGTTGGGAGAGATGTCGTCGAAGCGACGCGACGCCACAAGCGTGAGAAAAGTCATCGCACCCCGACCACTCGCTCCCGGGTCTTCCGTTCGTCTTCTCCTCTTCATCGAACTTTGCATGCGTCTTGTCCCTGCTCGTCTGCTACAAATCTGTGAGCTCGTCGCCCGGCAGCACCTCAGTACGGCGATGCCGCAGAAACGCAACAAGTTTCCGCCAGGATCGCGGCCATCGATGGAAATCCAGACCCTGCGTACACGTTGGGAGTCATCAGGCCCATTAGAGCCTGTCGTGACCTGTGATGCTGTCATCCTTTGATTCCTCGAAGGCCACTCTATATGACTGCCTGGACAGGCAAGCTAGAACACTATACATGGACGCTTATCCCATACACGGCCCATAGTGATGCTCCAGAAATGGCGCGAGAGAGTCGTTACCTGGATCCTGTCGAGCCACGCTGCGAGCATCGGTATTGAGTTCTGCCCTGGGAATAGCTGCCTTCCCCGCTCTCTATTCGTTTAAAAGGCGCCTAGCAGGGTTCCACCTCGTATCCCCCCTTGCTCGTTCGCGTCACTCAGAACTGGTCTTCATTGAATGTCTCATACGAGTCCGCACCACTTCCAGTCAAAGACCTCCGATGCGGTCAGACGCAGGCTCTCGAGCGTCGTAACCAGGAGGCCGACCGTCCCCGCTTTCGCCAGTCTACAGGTGAATCGAGGAAGCTGGCGTTCATCGGAGACTCGTATAACGATTTGATAGGCTATGTGGGCTGGTATTGCTGGCGGACCGGTGAACAACAACACCAGCTTCGAGATCGCCATCTCGATTCACGACTCTGTCTACGCCACCGACTATACTTCCATCTTCCTCCCCTACTCGCCCAACGGTAACAACTCGGACAAGATTGAAGAGCAGATCCTCTCGACAGTGAGGAAGTTCTCCACCGATCATCTATGCAAGTTCCTCGGCGCAGGCGTAACCTTGTCTCTGTTGAAGGAGGTAACGTCCCCTCGTCCTGCAGACCTGACCGATTTCGTAATCCATCTGCCAGGCGCCGAACCTTTGCACCCGTCTGTGGTTGGCACTTGACATAGTTCCCATCGTATTCAATATCAAGTCTTTCCACACCGACTCCTTGACCCGGCCGAACATCAAGCACCGTCTCTACTCCCAGACGGGCTCATTTGCACCCTCTGGTGCCGATACTCCCACTGTCTACGTCGATCCGAACCAGGCCAATGCCCTTCAAGGCGGAGCTTTGCAAGTTCCCGGCAACCCCAAAGGTCTCCCTATTCCCCGCACTATGGACGAGCAGGCCGACTCCGCCGCCCGCAAGTGTATTATGTACTTCGGTCCGGGCAACAATCCCAGATTGAGCATCGGTCCTCGCAATCAAGTCTTGGTCGACTCCGCTGGGAAGATCCACTTGCTCGACGACCTCGACGAGTACAGGAAGACGGTCAGCACGGGCACCTGGAATGCTATCAACAAGCTCGCCGACGAGCTTCGGGAGAAGAAAATCAAGATTGGCTTCTTCTCGAGTACTCCCCAGGGTGGTGAGTATCGTATCCTTTTGGTCGGCACATCGCCGCGGCGATTGATCGGCCGTATTCATTCTTGCTCATCGATTTAATTTTGTTCAGGTGGTGTCGCTCTCGTGAGCAGTTATCTCCAATCTGAAGCGGATCGGCATGTGTATGACTCACGGATCCGTACTAGATGCGGCACGCGTTGATCAGATTTCTGACCCTGCTTGACGTTGACGCTTCGTGGTGAGTTTTACTTACCCCATACTCCTCGGCTCCTATTCCTGTACCCCGCACTTCTCTGTTCAACTGCTACCTCGTGCTTGCACCGGCTTCGGATTCGTAAACTCGATCCGGATCCTTTATCGTGGATATTCGAGTCTGCACTTTGTTCACACGACTGTGCTTTTTTAGGTATGTCCCCAACCCCTCACCGTCTGTCTTCCGGACAACGAAGAACAACCACAATATCCTGCAAGGCGTCGCCGCCCCGACCCTGCGGTTGACGCAAGAGCAGAAGGACAACTTTGATGCATGGATCCAGAAGAACGGCCTCAGATGGACAGCGGAGGGCGGCCCTCTCGCTAAGGGTGGCGTCGATATCGCCTTCATTGGTATGCTATGCTGTCGACGATTGTATGAACTCTGCTTTTGACACGGCCTTTGTCGCAGACGATCCTCAGATGCCTGGCTTGATCCCGTTGATCAAGCAAGTCCGCCCCGAGATGCCTATCATATACCGATCCCACATCGAGATCCGTAGCGACTTGGTGCACATCAAGGGGTCGCCTCAGGAGGAAGTGTGGAACTATCTCTGGAAGAACATCCAGTTGGCCGACATGTTCATCAGTAAATGAGCGAGTCACAGTCACGGAACGGATGTTTACTTCGGATTTCAGGTCATCCCGTGAAGAAGTTCGTACCCAGCGACGTGCCGAATGAGAAGCTTTCCCTTCTCGGCGCTGCGACCGACTGGTACGTCTTACTAGGATGCATTTGGCTCACACTAACGCATTGGCCTGAAGGCTTGATGGCCTGAACAAGCCTCTCGATACCTGGGACTCTCAATACTACATGGGAGAATTCCGCTCCCTTTGCATCCGCGAGAAGATGCACGAGCTCAAGTGGCCACAGAGGGAGTACGTCGTCCAGGTCGCCCGATTCGACCCGTCCAAGGGTATTCCGAACGTCATCGACTCGTACGCCAAGTTCAGGAAGTTGCTCACGTCCAAGTCGGACATCCATGAGGACCAGATGCCGCAGCTGCTGATCTGCGGTCACGGTGCTGTTGACGATCCTGATGCTAGTATTATCTACGATCAGGTGATTGGGTTGATCAACTCCCAGTATGCCCAGTACTCGCACGACATTGTGGTCATGCGGTTGCCTCCCAGTGATCAGCGTAAGCTTTGCTGTCTGCACGGCCCAACCTGTCCTAACGATACCTTTGATAGTGTTGAACGCTTTGATGGACAACTCCAAGATCGCGCTTCAGCTCTCCACCCGCGAGGGTTTCGAAGTCAAGGTCTCCGAGGCTCTGCATACCGGCAAGCCCGTCGTCGCTTCTCGCACTGGTGGTATCCCCCTCCAGATCGAGCACGGCAAGAGCGGATACCTCGTCGACGTCGGCGACAACGACACCGTTGCCAAGCACCTCTTCGACTTGTACACTGACCACCGGCTGTACGAGCGCATGAGCGAGTACGCTAGGAGTCACGTCAGTGACGAGGTCGGCACGGTGGGGAATGCGGCGGCGTGGTTGTACCTCGCGACTATGTATTGCAGCCGTGGCCAGAAGCTGAAGCCCAACGGAGCGTGGTTGAATGACATGATGAGGCAGGAGACCGGGGAGCCGTACGCCCCTGATGAGCCCAAGCTGCCCCGCGTTGTGAACTAATTCCTGTTGTCCAAGCTCCGCGTAGTGTATATTTACAACCTAGAGAGATCTAGAGATTGTTGTACGTCCACTTCCGCTCGTGTTCTCAATCGCTGTCCTGTTGTAGAAAACTCTCGCTCCGGATGTAATCTTGCATTGTAGAAATAAGAATTCCTCTTTCGCTCTGATACTGTCGCTTCAAATCGCGGCAGACTATGTGACTATGCATTTGTGGCTGAAGGTGGACGCGTCTTCAATACTGTGCTTCATTTGTTTCGCTCTTGCCACTTGCCACCGCTGACCTGGAAGTCGCAAATGCGATATGCGCATGCCTCTGCTCTTTACTTTGATGCGAACCACCTGTACTAGGTACAGAGTGCTCGTGGTTCTCGTCAACGTATAGAGTGAGCTCGCGCGCCATGGGTTTTAATCCTGACCAGAAGTCCAGAACACCAGCCGCCCGTCAAGAAGACAGGTATCGATCGGTCTGCCAGCCATTGCCAGCCGCCTCAGAAACTGCATAAATACCTCCCCTTCTCTCCTCTCAATTCCCCATACATCATGGAACACTTTACTGTCACTCGACTCTTAAGTGCAACTCTCTCTGGCCCTTCGGTCCTCGACACCGTCGACGTCTTTCGCCTCTCTCTGCTCTTCAGGAGTGTCGCTCCTGTTCTGAGACGGCTCCTCTCCTTCCTCTTCGGATGCATGCAGGCCCTCTCGCTGCCCGCGCCAGCTCTCGTTTCCCTGCTGGATGCCCCACCCGACGACATGGAGAAGACGACATCGACGTTCCCCGTTGACGCCTTTGGTCTTCGATTGGTTGTACTTACTATAGGTTTTATTGCCGGCGCCGTTTGGTTATTCGTTACAAGGACACCCGTACGCTTCGACGACCCTAATTCGACCCCCGTGGCCGATTGGATAGTCAATTCTATCACCCACTCCGTTCATATTCCTTCGGTGAGTGTGTCCGCTGTTTCGCGTGTCACATTTGACTAATGCCACTCCGTAGGACACTCTCATGCTCTCCCCAATGCCGTCCGAGATCGACCTCGGCAACATCTCTCTAGGCTCTGTGGATGACGCTCGGACCAACGTGGACAACGTCCCCTCCCGACTCGAGGCCTCCTGCAGCAATATTAGTGGACATCCGAGTCAGAACACGAGGCTTCTAAGCCGTCCGGCCCTGTCGCAGTTGGTAAGTACGTCCACATACATGCCCAATAATCCACTGACTAGCGTTCTGTAGCCTGGGGATTACAGTAGAAACGCCTCGCTAGAACCGGAAGCTTGCATGGACCGTTCTTCCAGTTCTGGCTTGGCCGCTTACCTTCCTCCACTCTCGCCATCTTCGACATCCTCTTCACCATCCCATATTCCTTCGGTGAGTTTGTTCATTGTTCCCGGTATCACATTTGACCAAGACCACTCCACAGGATGCTCCCATGCTCCCTCCAATGCCGTCCGAGATCGACCTTGCCAACGTCTCTCTAGGCTCGGTGGATGACTCTCCGATCAACATGGACAATATCGTTTCCGGACTCGAGGCCTCTCACAATCATACCAGTCCTCATCCAAGGCAGAAACCGAGGCGTCTAAGTAGTCCAGCGGTGTCGCAGCTGGTAAGTACGTCCGCATACATAGCTGTTTCCTACTGACTCTATCTTTCTATAGCTTGAGGAACACAGCGCATATGCCTCGCCAGAACTGGAAGCTTGCATGGACCGTTCTTCCAGCTCCGGCTTGGCCCCCTATCTTCCTCCACTCTCGCAACCTTCGACCTCCTTTTTGCCATCGGCATGGCGCCAGTCATACGGCACGCACTGCACCTTCTCCAAAGTGCTGGCTCACTCTCACGTCTCGGACGACGTTTCAGTGAAAGCTGTCGATGGTATCGGCTATGTTGCTTCAATCGGAGAGGTAAGCAAAATCCCTTGCAGTAAAGCATTTGCCTCATTTTGTCGTATAGCGGGACGAACCAGACGTCTTCGAGTACGCTCCCACTGGTAACGACATGGCTTCTTCGCGCCAGCCCAACGGTTTGACTCAAACGGCGCTGGAAATATTCGCCCTCGATCTGCTCCCCGAATCAACAAGCTGCCGACTTCCAGAAATTCCCTCGCTTGACTTTGCCAACCTCTCCGTTGGCGATTGTGAAGACCCGCTGGTTTCCTCGCGTGCGATAGGTTCAAGGATCGCGACGCCTTCTCCATCGATATCGCAAGGCCGCCGGAGTTGCCCTCAAGACGTAAGGGGCGCCGGGTACTCAGTACGTACATTTCACCCTCTCTCCGAATGATCTTAACACGGTTGACGTTCTTCAGATCGGCCTCAGCTTCTCAGAGCAGTGTCCAGCAGCGGCTCTCAAGATATCCACCGCTTCGCATCTCCGCATCCGCATGCCTCCAGTACATGGCCTGCCGCATAACCCTCAAGACGTAAGGGGTTCCGGACGACGAGTACGTATTCTCCTACCTCTCCGGAAAGCCAATCTGACCTGTTTGCTCCAGCAAACGTTAGACCGGCCATCTGCCCGGGCGGCTCGCAGACCGCCGACTCGTTCGAGTGGCACCGCACCCCCTGCAGTCAGGAGTAAGTACACTAGGAGCGACTACGAACGTGAGAGGCAGGAAGCCAATGCGAGGTGCAATGCGCTAAGGAGAAGAGGAGCAGAGTTGAACGAGCGAATCGAGAAGACCACGAAGCGCATAGCGGAAGTGAGTGCGCGATGGCGTGAAGCTGAAGAAAGATGGGCGATGTACAAGCTGGCCGAAGCCAGTAACGAAGAACCTCCGCCGCCCAAGCCTCCGCCGGAGCCGCCATCGACATGGGATCTGGGACTGGACGAGATGCCGGAGCCGCCAGTTGAACTCCCGCCGATCCCAACGCCGAACTGCAGCATGACTGAAGATGAAGACGACGACTAGTCCACGAGGCCTACGCTCCCCCGGGCTACACCCGTGGACGACTACCCGACTATTCCCAACACTACCTGGTCCTTGACGCGCCTATGCTCCCCCAGGCTACAGTCAATGGACGACCATCTCGCAACCGTTTCCGACCTCAGACTATCCGACCCACGACGCGCCTACGCTCCTCCGGGCTACAAGTCAGTGGACGACCCAGCACCAATCGATCCGAACCAAGACGCGCCTACGCTCCCCCGGGCTACCATCGCGGACATACCTTTTGCAATGTATCAGTGTGCCAAGATAGACGTTCCTTTATAGATTCGTATGTGATAGACTGTAGATTTGCATGGATCGTTCGTAGACTGCAGGTATATAGATAGACGTGACTCTGTTTCGAATCGTACATGACAGACAATACAATATATCTTATCGACAGCGTTCAGGAGGCTCCCCTGAGTAACCATCTGCGTTGGGAGGCGAAGCGCGCTGGAGCGCGTTAGTGGTGGTAGGGGAACGTATTGCCCTTGGGCGAAACCCAAGTATCGTCCAAAACGTGAACGACGGCTTCCGCTATTATGGACAAGCTCAGTAAATTGGATGGGTCGAGCAGAAGTCACAGCGGTCCTTTCTCCAAGTCAACCAAATTCTAACATCCGACATCCGTCAGCATCCATTCCCAATGCCCATCAATCTTGAACATAATGAGCAATATCATACCTGCGTGAGATGCTGAACGCTCGATGCCCCAATCAAGATAGCGTCCACATACTCTCTTCCCGTCTGGCTATGGGGCGACACTCAGCGGAGCGTAATCTCTGCGAGGGTGAGACTGCTTCTCACCCGCGGCTTGGACAGAGGCGAGCGCTCCGAAGGTTTTGGTGTTCCAGTAGCATCTGAGATAGACTGGCGAGGATGAGGTTAGCGTGGAGGAATGCGGTGGGGCGAGGATAGGATACGTGCACTTGTCCTTGTCGCTTGTTAGGGTCTAAGCCGGAGCCGGGCTCGATGGTTTCTTGGTCGGATCTGTACCTGCCGGGAAAAAGTCCTCCGGCGACTGAGATGTCGTGTTGTCAGGAAGTCGCTTCCGTTGTGTATGGTACAATAGACACTGACGTGGGTTGAGTTCGTAGAAGCCTGGACCGGGGAGCCATCGTCACTTACAGAGCTCCTGAAGGATAGCTTCATCAACTTCGCTATTTCGTACTGGCGCGCAAGATCCATAGGTATGTTTCTGCTCATGTCATGCAGCGTCCGCGCAATAACAACCATTTCACCAAGTCCAATTAGTCGTTCCGTCCACCTAGATAATCGTGAGTCCATCAAGGCATGGAGAGCAGATGAATAGAGAATCTTAAGGGACCCGGATTGTAGGTTCAATACTTCATTGACGGTGAGAGATGGATCTTTGAGCTTCAGTATCCAGTAGTCTGGAGTAGAGGGACTGCAAACGGCGCATTGCATCCCCGTGGACTTGCTAATCCATTTCTCCCATCGTGCAGCAATATTCTTACCAACGACGAGCTTCGAACGCTTGAGCTGATTAAGACCCTATCGGCCGAGTTTTCCTGTTGCTCAGTCGAGCGTGCCATTCTGACTTTGCATAGACTTGACAACTTCAGCAGCGGAATAAAGTAGCCTATCCTCCGGAGGACGCATCCCAGCTTTTGTCCCGCACAATGCTGCACATAGGAGTTTCGATCATCTTGCTGCCCGTCACAGCGCTCGGAAACCGCGGGAAGAGGCAGGTGAAACTTGAAGTCTGAGACGTTCGACAATTACCTCACATGTCACCAACGGGCCGAGTGAGTCTTGCAGTGCTTGGGCACCGACTGCATCGTTGGACTTCTAGCAAGTCTCCCAGACGTGTATAAGCTTGCCAGCGCCAGCCGCGTTCCCCAAGCAGCACGCAGCATACAGCTACTGTCCTCGCCGCAGATTTGCACAAGCAGCCGTAGGCGTCCTTCCCCTCGAGCTCTTTGTAGTCTCAGGACCTCGCTGTCTGATCCTAACACAGTGCGGGCAGACTCCTGAGTATGAGCAGTAGAAGTGCAGTAGAGCCAGTCAAACGTCGTCAGTTCACTCGTCAATTGAACATTTCATTTGAGCCGCCCAAGAGTCGCATCAAATGACGGCGGCGCCAGCGCATCAATAATGCATCAGACTCGAGTTCTTTCTAGTCTCGAGGCTTCGTCGTCGGGTCCTGAGACGAGTATACATAGACTTCAGAATACGGGCAGCAGAAGTGCAGAGCCATTCAAACGAGCGCATAGAGAAGACCACGAGGCGCATAGCGGAAATGACGGCGCGATGGCGTGAAGCTGAAGAAAGAAGGGCGATGTACGAGCTGGCCGAGGCCCGCAACGAGGAACCTCCACCGCCCAAGCCTCCGCCGGAGCCGCCAGTTAAACTCCCACCGATCCCCACGCCCGATTGCAGTATGACTGAAGATGAAGACGACGATTAGTCCACGAGGCCTACGCTCCCCCGGGCTACATCCGTGGACGACTACCCGACTCCTTCCAACACTGCCTGGTCCTTAACACGCCTACGCTCCCTCGGGCTACAGTCCATGGACCACCATCTCTTGCAACCGTTTCCGACCTCACACTATCCGAACCACGACGCGCCTACGCTCCCCCGGGGTACAAGTCGGTGGACGACCTCCAGCACCAACCTATCCGAACCAAGACGCGCCTATGCTCCCCCGGGCTACCGTCGCGGACATACCTTTTGCAATGAATCAGTGTGCCCAGATAGATGTTTCTTTATGGATTTGTATATGATAGACTCTGTATTTGGATGACTGCAAGTACATAGATAGACATGACTCTGTTTCGGATTGTACATGATACGGCAATACAAGATATTTTATCGTAGCGCTTAGGATGCTCCCCGACTAATCATCTGCGATGGAAGGTAAAAGTGTACTGGAGCGCGTCAGTGGTGGTAGGCGAAAGTATTGCCCTTCAGCGAAGCCCAAGCATCGTCCAAAACCTGAACGACGTCTTCCGCTATAATGAACAAACTCAGTAAATCGGATGTGTTAAGCCGAGGCAGAGTACTCACGCAGCGGTCCCTTCTCCAAGTCAATCAAGTTCTAACCAAGATCTGTTAGCATCCGTACCCAAGGCCCAGCAATCTCGAAGATCATCATACCTGCTTTATATGCGCGACACTCGACGCTCCGATCAAGATCGCGTCCCCATACTCCCTCTTCATCTGGCTATGGTGCGACACCCAGCGGAGCGCGATCTCCGCGAGGGTAAGACCATGGGTCTCGCCCGCGGCTTGGATGGAGGCGAGTGCTTCAAAGGTTTTGTCGTTCCAGTAGCGTCTGCGGTAGAACTGAGGAGAATGAAGTTAGCGGGGAGGAATGCAGAGGGGCGAAGGATAGGAGATGCGCACTTGTCCTTGTCGCTTGTTAGGGTCGAACCGGGAGCCGGGCTCGATGGATTCTTGTTCGGGCTTGTACCTGCCGGTGAAGAATCCACCGGCGACTGGGGTGTGTTGTCAGGAAGTCATTTCGGCATATGTATGATACAATAGATACTTACGCGGGTTAAATTCGTAGAAGCTAATGCCGAACTTGCGGAGGCAGGGGAAGAGCTCCGGCTCCACGGCCCTTCATATCAGACGAAGTGAGTAGACATAATAGTCGCTTGCGATCATGAGACGGACCTGTGGATGGCGTTGTAAATACCTTGGTAAGCAGTCGGTTGAATGTACCCATTGGCCTTGCATATTCCGACGATCTCAGCTACCTCCCAGCTAAAGGACAGTCAGCATAGACGCGGAGGCGCAGGTGGGACGGAGTGTGCGTACGCCATATAGTTGCTGATGCCGAAACGATTGAAGTAGCCTTCTTTGTGGAGATCGTTGACGGCCTTAAGGGTAACTTCATACGGCGTGGTGCGGTCGGGGGCATGCAGATAGAACATATCGACCTTGCTGCGGTAAACAGGATATCAACAACAGTTGTTTCTACAAGGGCAGGGAGGTGCAGACTCAGTCTTCAGCGCCTTCAAGGATTCCATAAGGTGCTTCCGGACGTCCTATAAAATGAAATATTAGTCTGGTATTAAAGCAGTTGACAAGGAAGAAGATGTCACATCGGCAGAATGTGAGATGGCGGCGATCTCGGACCTCTTTGAGCCCTGTATGTTTTCGTGAGTCAGATACCGAATGATAAGGATGACTGCGGACTTACAACGGTGGGAAAAAGCTTGGTATCCATCACCAGGCCACGCTTCTTCCAGTCGAGCTTCCCGAGATATTCTTCGCTGGTACCGTCGCAGTAGACGCGAGCGGTGTCGACCTACAGAGCTCATTATAATCCGAATATCGAGAATTCACAATTACTACCTCGTAGTGGCCGTGAGACTGGAAGACGTCCAAGATAGCAGCGACGTCTTTGAGGTCATGGACTCGAGCCTGGTCCTTGCCGGCTTCACCGAAAGTCATGGCTCCCTGATTATGGTGGTTAGTCTTGTTCAGAGGGAATAGTGATAACATAAGGGCCCTTCCGTACCATGACAATGTTCAGAGCACTTTTCTGAGCGGGTCTTGTTGCGGAGGCCATGGCTGATTGGTAGCTGTTGGTCGTTGCCTTTCTCCTCCTCCTCTTTGTTTATATACATATCCATTGTGCCGTGGCCGAAGGATCGCACAACGTTCGGCAGGCAGAACTATTCGTTCCGATTGCAAGAGTCTCTATGACTTGTCGTTCATAGCAGATATCGCCAGTAAGCTTTGAGTCGTAATGCGAGTCCAGAAGAGTAGCAGGCGTGGAAATTCTGTGATTACAGGAACGGTCGCCTGAAGGGCGGTGCCCGCCACGTGGGATTCCAATCAGAGCCTGGAGTCTCCTCTCTCCGCTCATTCTGATTCCTGGTCTTCGTCTGTCCGCTCTCTGCCCTGGCCGGAATGTTTGCTGCATGGGTAAGCCAAGCAAGCACCCCTGGTTGCAAGGGCTGCAACAGTGAGGAGGATATAGAGCACGCCGTGCAGGATGTCGGACGCACTGTTTGCGGTATGTTGTAATGATATTGCGGGGGGAGTGTTGTATATTCAATGAGATGTGGATTGGCATCGAAATACACCCTATAACAACCATCAGGCGCGTTTCACATAACATCTCAGTAACAACTTTCAAGCCGTCCGCGCAGAGCCTACCTTTGAGTTCAACTCTGAGAACATCAAAAGTGCGGAAGAGACCGCTCGCACCACCCTGCCCAATACAAGAAAGCCTCCGTCTTGCTCCTCCTCAACCTTGAGTAGTGACAGAACAAGGGCTGGACCAACATTAGGGCTATGAACGTCGCCCAGTTCCTAAAACTGCCACCCACCACATTCTACATCCTGATGAACCCCCGGCTCTCCATTGACCACTCCAATACATACTGGGTGATATATCCAGAGACCCCATCGGTACCAACTCGTTCAAGCCTCACGACCATCCCTAACTTGCTCAAGAGTGCCTACCAAGACCTCGCTAACGAACTGGATAGAGCAGACGGGCGTCAACATCCACATGAACAGCAATGTCACGCGTGTTGAGAGACAGAAGGGCTCTCTCCTGACGCTGCACCCGGACACGGGCGACAAGGTCGAGGTGGTCCATCGGACGTGGGCTATTGAGCGCCACGCCGGCACGGAGAAATTCGGGCTCGAGGAGCTGGGCGTTGAGATGGACAGGTAGTGCACAAGTACCAGAACTCGAATGTCAAGGGCGTATATCCTATCGGCGACGTTGCGGGCAAGGCGCTCCTGATTACTGCGGGGCAGCGACTGTCGAACAGGCTGTTCGGGCCTGAGCAGTACAAGGACGACTGCTTGGATTATACCAACATTCCTAATGTTGTTTCCTTCTGGTTGCTAAGTGGTCTTGCGTTAATATGCGACTGACGGCTGGCTTCCTAGGCATCTGCCCATCGGCACCGCTGGTAGGACGGAGCCTGAGGCGCGCGAGAAGTATGGCGATGCTGTCAAGATCTGTGAGCACCCCGTCTCCCTCGTACGCTCTGCGTCGATCTGGTCGCCTGATCTTGCGACCCTCAAACGAGTCCTCGTACTGAGTGCTCTACTTCCCCATGGTGGACGTGTATAAGCTGATCGTCCAGTGACCGGAGGAAAAATGATGTTGGTATACGTATGGTTTGCTTGAACAGCGACGAGGTGAAGCAAGGGTTTGGTATCGTTGTTAACGTTAAGAAGGGAGGTGAGGAGTTTTAGATATTCTTGTAGAATGTTCCATAGCTGATATTTTGTTGTGCAGCGCGGACGACGGATCTGCATGATACGGTCGCTATCCATCCATATTTGCTGAGCTAGGGCATGTTTCTTGTTGTGTTACGTCGATTGGTGCTTATAGTGTCTTGCCTGGAATTTGGTACCCTGCGGCAGCTGGGACGTCGCTAGGATGTTGGGATAAAGTACGGAAATATTGTAGCCTTAGAGACATGAAGAGTAACCCAGGTCGGGCTGTATGCGCAGAGATAGATGCTTTCGAGGTCATCTTGCATCAGGCGCCGGATAAAGTAGTGCCAGATGTACACTCCTTATATTATGAATCACGGGGGTATGTATGTGGCTGAAGATGCCGACGCGTTCGCACTCTTGCCACTTGCCACCATTGAGCTCAAAGTCACTAATGCGATATGGGCGTGTCTCTGCTCTTTGCTCTGAAGCGGACTGTAAGCGCTCCTGCTTGCACTCACAGTTCTCGTCAACGTACAGAGTGAGCTCGCGCGCCATGGATTTCAATCCTGACTAGAAGTCCAGAACGCCAGCCGCCCCTCAAGAGAGACAGGTAGCTGGACATCGATCAGCCTGCCAGCCATCGTCAGCCGCCTCAGAAACTGCATAAATACCTCCCCTTCTCTCCCTCCATTCCCCACATATCATGGAACACTTTACTGTCACTCGACTCTTAAGTGCAACTCTCTCTGGTCCTTCGGTCCTCGACACCGTCGACGTCCTCCGCCTCTCTCTGCTCTTCAGGAGTGTCGCTCCTGTTCTGAGACGGCTCCTCTCCTTCCTCTTCGGATGCATGCAGGCCCTCTCGCTGCCAGCCCCAGCTCTCGTTTTCTTGCTGGATGCCTCACCCGACGACATGGAGAAGACGACATCGACGTTCCCCGTTGAAGCCTTTGGTCTTGGATTGGTTGTACTTATTATAGGTTTTACTGCCGGCGCCGTTTGGTTATTCGTTACAAGGACACCCGTACGCTTCGACGACTCTAATTCGACCCCCGCGGCCGATTGGATAGTCAATTCTATTACGACCTCCGTCCATATTCCTTCGGTGAGTGTATCCGTTGTTTCGCGTGTCACGTTTGGCTAACACGACTCCACAGGACACTCTCATGCTCTCCACAATGCCGTCCGAGATCGACCTTGCCAACGTCTCTCCAGGCTCAGCGGATGACGCTCCGACCAACGTGCACGATGTCCCCTCCGGGCTCGAGGTCTCTCCCCACAATATATTGTCTCATTCGAGTCGGAACACAGGACTTCTAGGCAGTCGAGCCGTATCGCACCCGGTAAGGACGTTCGTATACGCAGCTATCCAACTACTGACTCTATCCCTCCTTAGGTTGAGGATCACAGCGCAAACGCTTTGCTAGAACTGGAAGCTTGCATGGACCGTTCTTCCAGCTTCGGCTTGATCGCTCACCTTCCTCCACTCTCACAACCTTCGGCCTGCTCTTCAGAATCCGCCTGGCCCCAGTCTACCTACACGTGCAACCCGCTCACAGAAGTACTCGAGCACACCGGCATCTCGGACCTGAACGTTGTCAACGTTGTTCTCAGGTCTGCTAGCTATGTTGCTTCAACCGAAGTGGTAAGTAGGGTTCTTCTCGCGTGAGACACGAGACTCATTGTATGGCATAGGTGGACGACCCAGATATCTCCGCATATGCTCCCACTCGTAGCATCAAGGTCCCTTCGCTTCAGCGCAGTGGTTTCATTGAAGACGCGGAGGCGTTCGCCCGCGACCTCCTCCCAGAATCCACAAGCTGCCAACTCCCGACCATCCCCTCGCTCGACTTTGCCAACCTCTCCGTCGGCGCCATTGAAGACCCGCTGGGTGGTATGTCTTCAAGGATTGGGACGCCTGCTCCATCGATATCACATGACTACCGGAGTTGCCCTCAAGACGTAAGGGGCGCCGGACGTACAGTAAGTCTATTCAATTCATCTCTTCGAACAGTACTGATGTGGTTTGTCTTCTGGCAGAATGGCCTCGTACCCCGAGGTGCAACCGCTCCTCTATCGATATCACAGGACTACCGGAGTTGCCCTCAAGACGTAAGGGGCGCCGGCTACTCAGTAAGTACATTTCACCCTCTCCCCGAATGATCTTAACACGGTTGACGTTCTTCAGATCGGCCGCAGCTTATCAGAGCAGTGTCCAGCAGCGGCTCTCAAGATATCCACCGCTTCGCATCTCCGCATCCGCGTGCCTCCAGTACATGGTCTGCCGCGTAACCCTCAAGACGTAAGGGGTTCCGGACGACGAGTACGTATTCTCCTACCTCTCCGGAAAGCCAATCTGATGTGTTTCCTCTAGCAAGTCTTAGACCGGCCATCTGCCCGGGCGGCTCGCAGACCGCCGACTCGTTCGAGTGGCTCTCCACCCCCTGCAGTCAGGAGCAAGTACACCAGGAGCGACTACGAACGTGAGAGGCAGGAAGCCAATGCGAGGTGCAATGAACTAAGGAGAAGAGGAGCAGAGTTGAACGAGCGAATCGAGAAGACCACGAAGCGCATAGCGGAAATGAGTGCGCGATGGCGTGAAGCTGAAGAAAGGAGGGCGATGTACGAGCTGGCCGAAGCCTGTGACGAGGAACCTCCACCACCCAAGCCTCCGCCGGAGCCGCGTTCGACATGGGATCTGGAACTGGACGAGATGCCGGAGCCGCCAGTTGAACTCCCGCCGATCCCAACGCCGTACTGCAGCATGACGGAAGATGAAGACGACGACTAGACCACGAGGCCTACGCTCCCCCGGGCTACATTCGTGGACGACTACCCGACTACTCCCAGCACTACCTGGTCCTTGACGCGCCTACGCTCCCCCGGGCTATAGTCAATGGACGACCAACACTTGCAACCGTTTCCGATCTCAGACTATCCGACCCACGACGCGCCTACGCTCCCCCGGGCTACAAGTCGGTGGACGACCTCCAGCACCAACCACCCGAACCAAGACGCGCCTACGCTCCCCCGGGCTACCGTCGCGGACATACCTTTTGCAATGAATCAGTGTGCCGAGATAGACGTTTCTTTCTGGATTTGTATATGATAGACTGTAGATTTAGATGGACCATTCATAGACTGCAAGTATATAGATAGACATGACTCTGTTTCGGATCGTACGTGATAGCACAATACGAGATATTTTATCATCAGCACTTAGAAAGATCTGGAAAGCATCCATCGGCGTTCTGATGCATCTTAGTGGTGGCAAGGGGACGTATGGCCCTTGAGCGACACCTAAGCGTCATCCGAAGTCTGGACGACGTCTTCCGCTAATTTATCAGAAAGCTCACTGTGGCGAGCGTCGAGTAGAGCCGGAGTACTCTCGGAGGGTCTCGTCTCCAAGTCGCCGCCTCGAAGATCTAAGCCTCAATCGGCTGGGCATAGTCGTCGGCCTTCATATTCGCACACACCGTTCATCTCAGCGACCTCCCGGCTGCTTCCAGTCAGTCTGAGATTCCTGCATAAGAAAAAAGAGAGCGGTGTAGCAACTGATTCCCGAGCGGTCCAAGTAGCCTTCCGGCTGGGGGCGTTTACCGTCTTGAGAATCTGGAGCCAGGACCATGAAGGTCGCACAAATATGGATCGTCCCGGCGTCAGATACCTGCAACGTCCTCAACCCTGCTGAGGACCATTCAATCCGTCCGCTCGGATTTATGAGCTCACTTGGTGCACTCCTCAACTCACAGCTGCCACACCTATATTCAGAAAAATCATGATAGAGTGAGATAGAAAGATCCGCAGGGAAAGCGATAGTCCATAATACAAACAGCCGAAAGTGTATACAAGGCACAACCCTAAAAAGGTCTGTTAGGCAGAGGTACACGGCTAGAACAAGGGACTCACCAAACACATAGATACTGATTGGAGACCGATCAATTGTTCTCCGCCGCCACCTTGACAACATGCAATCGTCTCTCGACCTCCTGCTTGAACACGCCAATGTCATTGACATTCTTGAGGATGGTTCGGACAGTCTCTTCCTTGAGACGATTCACACGCTCAACCTGCTCCTTATACCTGCAACGCGTCAAATGAGCCCGGGCAAATGCGCACGTCGCAAGTAAACACTGACTGAATCTCCAACCCCCCCAGCCGCGCCCTCACCCCCACCCCGTTCTGATACGCCTCGTTCTTCGCCTGAACGACGCCCCCCTGGAGCCTCGTAATCTCCTCATGATAAATCAGCGCCTCCGCCTGCATCCCCTCCCTCACCACCTCCATCTGCTCCCCGACCGCCGCCAGCTCCTTCTCGATCCTATAAATCTCCCCCTCCACATCCTCCACCGCCGTCGTCTCCTGCTCCAGCGCGTCCTCGACCTCGATCCGCTGCGTGTCGACGTCCGCGCGCTCTTTCATCTTCGCCTCCGCGATCAGGTTCAGCGCGGGTTTGACCACGCCCCAGACGTCGGGGCCGCCGAGGATGTCTGCGCGCGTGCTCGCAGCGGGGTTGAGCGTCATGCGCAGGTCGACGTCGGGCAGCGGCGGCTTGAGCGGCGGGAACAATGCTAAAGAGATGAGCAGGTTCGTGTAGCCGTCGAGGCTTTCCTCCGCGTCGGCAATTCGGTTCGTCGCGGTGGGCTCGAGCTGCCCGATAAGCCGGTGCGTCTCGGAGAGCTTCTTGCGCAGGTCCTCCAGAGTATGCTGCAGGCTTTGGTGGTCGGCATTCATCTTCTGAACTTCTTCAGGCGAGAGGTTTTGTGTTTCCAAGACGCTCTGGTAGTGCGTTTCTTCTTGCCGCAGGCGTTCGAGGTTCTTGACTGGGCTACGTAAGTCATCGAAACAGCAGACTCAAGTTAACCATACATACTGCCGGCGACTATCCTCTCCTCCTCGTCCTTGATTGCTGCTTCCAATGCAACCTTCCGTTGCTCACGATGCCGCAGCATTTCTTGCAGTTTCTTCTCGTCTCGCTTTACGTTCTCGCTGTCGACTAGGAGCTTTTCTATTGGCGGCTACCAATTCCTCAGAATGAAGCCAGGAATGACAGAAAGCACTATTCGACTCACAGCTGAATTTCGAAGATCCTCGTATTCGTCACTGATAACTTGTAATTGTGCTCGCGCCTGATCGAGCTCCTCCAGTATTTTTGCGTTCTTCCTGGCTGTCACTCGTCCAAGGCATGCTAAACTGGAGTCAAAGGGTAGGCTTACTATAATAACCCTCCAGAACTTCGTCCTGCTCTGGGTATGTATCTCTGCCCACGAGATACAGCTGATACGTAGAGTCCAGATATTGAAAAGCAAGAGCAGTATGGTGGTCTTCCGAGTAGAATTGGTCGGGTACGATCTCGGGATCTTGCAGTGTAGGGTCGCCGCTGCCCAGGTAATGTTCTTTTGCCTAGGCCGAGATGAGGGAGTCAGAAGAGATATGACACTGCCAAAGCTACGCACCTTACACATGTCCATTAACCAATGCAGCATACCGAGAAGCGCCGGCCAGCAGTGCATACTCGCCGGAGCCGCTAGCCATGTCGGATTCAACGCGTTCACATACGGGTAATGCATGCACGTGAGCGCGGGGATGAACTCCTGCTCCAGCTTCTTTTGCGGGTCAAAGGGGTAATTTGGGTCGAGCGTGGTAACCAAGAATTCGAACAAGACGCGGAAGTCCTTTCCTGTGATGCTGGCTAGCGCTTGGGCGGAGATCTCGGTGTATCCGACAGAGTTCAGCCAGGCCATTATTTCTCGTCGCAGCTGGACTTGAAAGGGTTTGTCCCGCAGCGGTCTAGGGTCCTTTATCTGGGAGGATTGTGAGCTGGGCATGGGAGCGCCCATCCACGTCGAACCTCGTCGGGCGCTGCTCAACAACGGTCAGCCGGGTCCGCAATAATGCTAGCATAAATGTCTGCGCATATATTTGCGTACCTTTTCATAGGTGTCCGACCTATGGCAGCCTTCGATACGCTTTGCAGCAAGGGGTTGCCATTCCCCGACCTGTACATCGACGGCCTCGGTCCTGTTCCCGTCATAGGCCCGCGCTGCGCAGGCCCGCTCATCGACATGCGCATATTAGCGCTCTTCTTCATCGCGGACCCTGGGATCGGAATGCTCGACTGACGTGGGTGGTTGGACATGGTGGCTGTTCAGGACAAGACGCGTCCGGTGTGACGCGACGCGAGTGTCACAGCTGTCCCGTGGTTAATGGGATCTAAGATCGGGCGCTTGCCACTTGCCACAACCCCGCAAGCATTCCCTGCCTCGCCTCATTTTACGACCTTTTCTGTGTCAATAACGACTCTGTAACGACTCCTCCGTTCTGTCGAAGATCTCTTTTCTTGTAAAGACACCATGGCCTCCGCTCCGGCGGCCAAAAGATCCACAGCCATCAATATTATCCCCAAGGTGCTTGATCACAGGGACTGGATGCTTGTTTGCACATTGGCTGAATCTTTATAGCCTCCTAGGATTAGGAGGAAACACCTGAGAAAGGTGAATGTTAGCGCTGATGTGCTGGCTTACTCCTAACTGACGCTCGGGGTATGCCTCAGTATTCATGGCTTCCCGACGTGTTGCGGGTCGAAGGCAGCGTGAGTCGCCCCAATATTGTCACTCTGGCATCCAGTATCCACTCTATGCACAGATTATCACAAGAATCTTCGGTCCTGTCTTAACTGTCACCCTATTTGCCACCTTCATCGCGTACCTGTGGAAGACTGGACATGATGTGACCTTGACGAATTCAGTCGTTCCCGTGGTGGCTGTCGTAGTCGGTCTGATCCTCGTATTCAGGTGCGCATGGTTTCTCCAGCTCTACGGTGCTCACGATTAAGCTCCTTCTCCACAGGAACGGGTTCGTGCTACCGTCGTATACTCAGTCTTATTTGGCTGACACCGTAACAGGACATCCTACGACCGATTCTGGGAAGGCCGCAAAGACTTTGGTACCATGATGAGTCACGTACGTCCATCTAACCTCCTCTCTCTCCCCTTCTCCTTTACCCACCGTTGCACCAGATCCGCAATCTTTCCCGCCTAATCTGGATCAACATCTCCGTCCCACCCCCGGACGACTCCCCCTCCTCCACCCGCAAAACCCCACACCCAACCTTCACGCCCGCCCAACTCCGCCGCAAAAAAGCCGAAGTCCTCAAACTCTGCCTCTCCTTCGCTTACGCCGTCAAACACTACCTCCGCGACGAGGACGGCGTACACTGGGACGACTACATGGGTATCCTTCCCGCATCGATCATGCGGTACGACGAGGTCGGGTACCCGCGGGCTGACAACGGGTCGTATGCGTCGCTGGAGGCCTCGGTGGCCTCTCTGGCCTCGCCCACGTCTGGCACGACGTCGAGAGGCGGTACTGCAAGGGATGCGACGAAGCGCGTGAGGCCCAAGCGCAGCAAGCCGAAATTCCAGGGCCAAGGGACCTCCAATGCACAGACACCCCTCCTGGGCGCGTCGCACCACGCGCTCGACTTCCGCGAGACGTCGAGCCCCCTTCCGCTCGTTATCGCGCATGAGATCACACGCGCGCTGTTCAAGTTCAAGAGGGATGGCTATCTCGAGACAGTCGGGCCAGCTGGTGCGTATTGATTCTGTTATTTGCTTGAGAGCGTCAATATATACTACGGGATGTGTCAGGTACGAACGCGTTGAATACACTGTAAGGGCCATCTTCCGCTCTGCTCATTGGAAATGGAGCTCATCTCGATCAGGGTGCAAGGCATGGTCGACCAAATGACCTCCATGGAGCGCGTCGCCAACACGCCCATCCCTGTCTCGTGTAAGCCCCCTCTCCCTTTCTTGCCTTCTTCTCACCTTCATGCCCACCAGACCGCATCCACCTCAAACAAGCCGTCACACTTTACCTCTTCGCCCTCCCCTTCACACTCATCAAAGAGCTGGGGTGGAGCATGATTCCCATCGTCACAGTCGTCGCGTTCACATTCATGGGCATCGAGGGCATCGCTGACGAGATCGAGAATCCATTCGGCAAGTCGCCTTTGTGCCTGCGACATGATAAAGACACGCGCTGACGGAGACCTGACTTGGGCTTAGGACATGATAAGAGCGACCTCCCGCTGGATAGGTATTGCTCGGACCTCAAGGAGGAGATAGAGTATGTGGTCACTACCTCCCTCCTACATACCTGGTGGCTGACTTGATATAGGTACATCATCGAGAGACTCCCGGAGGGCGGTGAGGGGATGTTCGGGTTCGACGATGGGGAAGGGGATGATTGAAGATGCAGAGTCACCAATTCCCGCTTTGTCGCTGTATATCATCACTCGCACGCACTCGGCTCCTTTGCAATGGATCGAATGGAACAATGAATTACATCTAACGCTCGTGCTGGTTACCGGAACTCCTCTACACACAGCTGTCCAGGGCCGTAAGGCTATGGTGGACCTGTGAGCCTCGCCCTCAAGATTGGCAAGGGATTTCGCGCACCTTGCTCGTCAGCGCAGTCAGACCCGCCGAGTTCTCGCTCGTCTGCCGCCCACTCTGTGGCCCGGGCTTGGGCTTCTGGCCCTTGGCGAATGCGTCCAAAACTTTCTTCGTCGTCGCTGGCGTTAAATCCTCCTACGACCACGTTCACCATCAACCTTCTGAGGAGACAGACCATGGACGAGAACGTACGTAGAAGTCGTCGCCGACGACCATCATGGGCGCATTGCTGCAGGCCCCTTGACACTCGACCTCGATCACGGTGAATTTGCCGTCCTTGGTCGTCTCGCCGGGCTTGATGCCGCCGAGCTGCGAGCAGACGGTGTCGAGGATTTCGTAGGCACCGTTGAGCATGCAGGGGGTGGTTGTGCAGACTTGGACGAAGTTGGCACCGATGGGTTCCCTAGATATTTCACCTAGTATGCATTGGACTGGTCGCTAGAGAGCCATCGGACGCACCGGTTGAACATGGTGTAGAATGTGGCGACCTCATAAACCCGCATGGGCGGCAGGTCCAGGAATTTTGCGACGTAGTTCATGACGCTGATGCTTGTCCAGCCCTTGTTTTGCCGCTGCGCGAGGTCTAGCAGGGGAATAACGGCGGCCTTCTTGTATTGGGGAGGGTAGTGCGAGATGATCTCTTCTGCGCGTTTGAGGTTCTGGGCGTCGAACTCGAAGGGGACCTAGACGGATGTGCGAAGACGGTTTAGAATTTAGTACTGAGGTGGTATGTGAGGCGTACCTTGGGGTTGTTATAGGGCGTATCCCGGTGCTAATCCACATCTCATTGAATATACGAGATTCTACCTCGTAATATCATTATGACATACCACGAACAGCGCGTCCGACCTCCTGCATGGCGTACTCGAGATTCTTCTCACAGATAAAACCCGTGCAGGCAGAGGTACTCGCTTGGGCAACCGTGCAGCAAACATTTCGGCCAGGGCAGCGGACAGACGAAGACCAAGATGAGCGAAGAGGCTTGGTAGAGTCCAGGCTCTGATTGGCTGGAACTCCACGTGGGCTGCACTGCCTATTTCAGGCGACCGCTCCTGTTGTAATTACGGAGTTTCCACGCCCTTCGGACTCGCATTTCGCATTTCGAATCGATTGCTTACTGGCGATATGTACCTGCAATCAACAACGAGTCATTGAGAATCTTGTAATCGAAAGCTGGCTTATAAATGGTTCTGCCTGCCGAGACGTTGCGCAATTCCTCGGCCACGTCCCAGTGGATATGTATATAAACGATGGACGAAGAGGCAGCGAGGCAGCAACCAGCAGCGACTACATTGCTTAAAGTTAATCACCACTCATGGCTGCCGTAACAAGACCCGCTCAGAAAAGTGCTTTGAATATTGTCATGGTATGAAAAGGCTCTTTTGTTACTGTCATAACCATCCCTTCCGAAGGATGTTAATCATAATCAGGGGGCCATGACTTTCGGCGAAGCCGGGAAGGAGCAGGCTCGAGTACACGACATCAAGGACGTCGCGGCGATCTTGGATGTCTTCCAATCTCACGGACACTACGAGGTAAGCTGTCTGAATCACGCATATCTGGTCCAAATCCATTGAATGAGTCTCACAGGTCGACACTGCTCGCGTTTATGCCGGTGGTACGAGCGAAGAATACCTTGCGAAGGTCGACTGGAAGAAGCGAGGCCTGGTTATGGATACCAAGCTCTACCCGACTGTTGTAAGTCAGCAGACATCTATGCCATTGGGCATGTGGCTCACAGAAGCATACAGGCTGTCGGAATGCCTGGGATCCCGGTCATCACGCACTCTGCAGAGGTGACATCTTGTACTTCTTTGCTCCTCTGCCACCGCATTAATATCTGATTATCTAGGACGTCCGGAAGCACCTTATGGAATCATTGAAGGCACTGAAGACTGAGTGCGTATTTCCCCAGCCCTTATGAAAGAGCCAGTGTTGTTATCCCCCTTACCGCAGCAAGATCGACATGTTCTATCTGCACGGACCCGACCGCACCACGCCCTACGACGTCACCCTCAAGGCTGTCAATGATCTCCACAAAGAAGGCTACTTCGATCGCTTTGGCATCAGCAATTACGCTGCGTACGTCTACCCCATTCACTGTGACTCCCTCCCTTATGTTGTCTGTCAATCAGCTGGGAGGTAGCTGAGATGGTCGGCATATGCAAGGCCAACGGGTACATCCAGCCGACCGCTTACCAAGGTATATACAACGCCATCCACAGGTCCGTTTCATAATCCCTCGCGATTGTTATGTCTACTCACTGCGTCTGATATGAAGGGCCGCGGAGCCTGAGCTCTTCCCCTGTCTCCGCAAGTTCGGCATTAGCTTCTACGAATTTAACCCGCGTAAGTATCTACAATGATTGCATGATACACATGCAGAGCGACTTCTTGACAATGCAACGATGCAGTCGCCGGCGGATTCTTTACCGGCAGGTACAAACCCGACCAACAGTCCGTCGAGGCCGGCTCTCGGTTCGACCCTAACAAGCAGCAAGGACAAGTACGCATCTCCTACTCACGGCTCCGTGTTGCTCCCCGCTAACTCCATCTCCGTCAGTCCTACCGCAAACGCTACTGGAATGACAAAACCTTCGAAGCGCTTGCCTCCATCCAAGCCGCGGGCGAGAAGCACGGTCTCACTCTCGCGGAGATCGCGCTTCGCTGGGTGTCGCACCACAGCCAGATGAAGAAGGAGTATGGGGACGCTATTTTGATCGGAGCCTCGAGTGTCGCGCATATAAAGCAGGTATGATGATTTTCGAGATTGCTGGGCCTTGGTTATGGATGCTAACAGATCTTGGTTAGAACTTGATTGACTTGGAGAAGGGGCCGCTGCGTGAGTACTCTACCTCTGCTCGAGTCGCCCGATATACTGAGTTTATCCACAATAGCGGAAGATGTCGTTCACGCTTTAGACGACGCTTGGGCTTCGCTGAAGGGCAATACGTTCCCCTATCACCACTAAGACGGCCCTGCGCACTTTGCGCTCGGACCCAGATGGATATACACAGGGAAACTCCTAAGCGCTGTCCATAAGAGATTTTGTATTCTCCTATCATGTACAACCCGAAACAGAGGCATGTCTATCTATATACTTGCAGTCTACAAACGGTCCATCTAAATCTACAGTCTATCATATACAAATCTAAAAGAAACATCTATCCGGGCACAAAGTTGATTCATTGCAAAAGGTATGTCCGCGACGGTAGCCCGAGGGAGCGTAGGCGCGTCTTGGGTCGGGTAGGTTGGTGTTGGATGCCTTCCACTGACTTGTAGCCCGGGGGAGCGTAGGCGCGTCGTGGTTCGGATAGTCTGAGGTCGGAAACGGTTGCGAGAGATGGTCGTCCGTTGACTTGTAGCCCGGGGGAGCGTAGGCGTGTCAAGGACCAGGTAGTGTTGGAAGGAGTCGGGTAGTCGTCCAGGGATGTAGCCCGGGGGAGCGTAGGCCTCGTGGACTAGTCGTCGTCTTCATCTTCAGTCATACTGCAATCATCGGTGGGAGTGTAACTGGCGGCTCCGGCGGAGGCTTGGGTGGCGGAAGTTCCTCGTCGTGGGCCCCGGCCAGCTCGTACGTCGCCCTTCTTTCTTCAGCTTTGCGCCATCGCGCCCTTATTTCCGCTACGCGCATCGTGGTCTTCTCTATGCGCTCATTTAGCTCTACTCCTCTTCTCCTTAGCTCTTTGCACCTCGCGATGGCTTCTCGCGCCTCGTGTTTGTAGTCGCTGCTGGCGTACTTGCTCCCGATTGCAGGGGGTGCAGAACCACGTGAACGAGTCGGTGGTCTGTGAGCCGCCCGTGCAGCTGGCCAGTCTACGGTTTGCTTGAGAAAACAGGTCAGATTGGCTTTTCAGAGAGGTAGGTGAATACGTACTCGTTGTCCGGAACCCCTTACGTCTTGAGGGTTACGCGGCAGGCCATTCATTGGAGGTACGCGGACGCGGAGATGCGAAGCGGTGGATATCTTGGGAGCCGCTGCTTTACACTGCTCTGATAAGCTGAGGCTGACCTGAAGAAAGTCGACCGTGTCAAGATCATTCGGAGAGAGGGTGAAATGTACTTGCTGAGTAGCCGGCGCCCCTTACGTCTTCAGGGCAACTCCGGCGGCCTTGCGATATCGATGTAGGAGCGGTTGCAGCTCGCGGTACGAGGCCATTCTGCCAGGAGACAAACCAGGTCAGTACTGTTCGAAGAGATGAATTGAATAGACTTACTGTACGTCCGGCGCCCCTTACGTCTTGAGGGCAACTCTGGTAGTCATGTGATATCGATGGAGGAGGCGTCCCAATCCTTGAAGACATACCACTCAGCGGGTCTTCAATGGCGCCGACGGAGAGGTTGGCAAAGTCGAGCGAAGGGATGGTTGGGAGTCGGCAGCTTGTGGATCCTGGGAGGAGGTCGCGGGCGAACGCCTGCGCGTCTTCAATGAAACCACTGCGCCGAAGCGAAGGAACCCTGATGCTACAATTGCTAGCATATGCGGAGATATCTGGGTCGTCCACCTATGCCATACAATGAGTCTCATGTCTCACGCGAGAAAACCCCTGCTTACCGCTTCGGTTGAAGCAACCCAGCTGATAGACCTCGGAACAACCTGAACAACGTCCAGCTCCGAGATGTCTGTATGCTCGAGTACTTCTGTGAGCGGGTCGTACGTGGAGCTAGACCTGGGGCAGGCAGATTGTGAAGAGCAGGCCGAAGATGGCGAGAGTGGAGGAAGGTAAGCGGTCAAGCCGAAGCTGGAAGAACGGTTCATGCAAGCTTCCAGCTCTAGCGACAGGTTTGTGCTGTGTTCCTCCAGCTACAGAAGGACAGAGTCAGAAGATGGACAGACATGTATGCCGAAGCACTTACCAGCTGCGACACGGCTGGGCTGCCTAGAAGCCTCGGGTTCTGACTCGGATGAGACAACGTATTGTAGGGAAAGACCTCGAGCCCGGATGGGACATCGTGCACGTTGGTCGGAGCGTCATCCGCTGAGCCTAGAGAGATGTTGGCAACATCGATCTCGGACGGCATTGGGGAGAGCATGAGAGTGTCCTGTGGAGTGGTGTTAGCCAAACGTAACACGCGAAACAATGGATACACTCACCGAAGGAATATGGACGGAGGTCGTGATAGAATTGACTATCCAATCGGCCACGGGGGTCGAATTAGAGTCGTCGAAGCGTACGGGTGTCCTTGTAACGAATAACCAAACGGCGCCGGCAATAAAACCTATAATAAGTACAACCAATCCAAGACCAAAGGCTTCAACGGGGAACGTCGATGTCGTCTTCTCCATGTCGTCGGGTG
>ML213530.1:123573-182035 GCA_004369045.1 Heliocybe sulcata | reverse complement strand
GACGTCGACGGTGTCGAGGACCGAAGGACCAGAGAGAGTTGCACTTAAGAGTCGAGTGACAGTAAAGTGTTCCATGATGTGTGGGGAATGGAGAGGAGAGAAGGGGAGGTATTTATGCAGTTTCTGAGGCGGCTGACCATGGCTGGCAGGCTGATCGATGTCCACCTACCTGTCTCTTCTTGGCGGGCGGCTGGCGTTCTGGACTTCTAGTCAGGATTGAAATCCATGGCGCGCGAGCTCACTCTGTACATTGACGAGAACCGTGAGTGCTGAAAGCAGGAACGCTCACAGTCCGCTTCAGAGCAAAGAGCAGAGGCACGCCCATATCGCATTAGTGACTTTGAGCTCAATGGTGGCAAGTGGCAACGCGTCGACGTCTTCAGCCACATTCAGACCCCCGTGACTCATCAGAAGTGTGCATCTGACATACTTTATCCCGCGTCTCTTCGCATACGGCCCAACCTGTATTACACTTCATATCTCTAAGGCCACATTCTTTCCAGACTTCATCCCAAGATAATAGCCCAGCTGCCTGAACCAGCGTAACACAGCAAGCATACGCATCATCATAAGTCAGATGTGTAGCGACCGTGTCATCCAGATCCTTCTTCCGCGCTACACAGGATAAGGACAGCTCTGATATCTTCTTCAGTGAGCGTATAGGATTCCACCCATCTCAATAGCGGCAAGAAAGCTCTGCGTCACCTCCTCGCTGTCGAACCCAATCAGGTGGATACCAATGACCTTTTGCTCGGTGCCCTGGACGATCAGCTTGTACACAGTCGGCTCCTTGCGGTCCTCATCCACCATGGAGAAGTAGAGAGCGCGGAACGATAACTTGTCTAAGAATGGCAGGGATCAAGCGATCAGAGCGTGGCAGGGCGTATGAGGGAGACGGGTTCTCACACATCTTAACAGCGTCGCCATACTTCTCGCGCGATCAGGCTCCGTCATACCAACGGTGCCGATAGGCGGGTGCCTAGAAATCCAGCCGTCAGTCGCCTTTCAACGCAAGACCACTTGGCACCCACGAGAAAACGACAGTAGCAATGTTAGAGTGAACCAAGAGATCGTCCTTGTACTGCTCAGGCCCAAGCAGCCTGTTCGACAGCCGCCGCCCCGCGGCAATCGCCACGGGCGTCGGGAGCGCCTTGCTCGTGACGTCGCCGACAGCATAGAAGCCCTTGACGTTCGAGTTCTGGTACTTGCATCCAGTTCATGAGCGAGGTTTCCGTAGAGACCGCCGAACATGCAGGGGATGGTCGTGCAGACTTGGACGAGTTGTTACCGATGGGTTCTCTAGATATATCACCCAGTATGCATTGGAGTGGCGACTAGGGAGCCAGGGTTCAACAGGGTGTAGAATGTGATGGGCAGAAGTTTCAGGGACTGAGCGGCGAAATTCATGACACTAATGTTTGTCCAAGCCTTGTTCTAGCACTGCACGAGATCGACGCCGAGGAGGAGGGCGGCTGGTGCAAGAGGATCTCTTCCGCACGTTTGAGGTTCTTAGAGTTGAACTCGAAGGGAATCTGGACGGGATGTGCGAAGACGGTTTGAAAATGAGTACTGAGATGTTATGTGAGACATACCTTGAGGCGTATCCCGATACTAATCCACATTTCAATGAATATAGAAGACTCCCCCGCAATATTATACCGTACCACAAACAGCGCGTCCGGCCTCCAGCATGACGTGCTCTATATCCTCCCTCTGCTCTAGTTCGCGCGACCTGAGGCACTCGCTTGGTAAGCCTTGGAGCAAACGCACCAGCCAGGACAGAGACGGAGACCAGAATGAGCGAAGAGCGACCTCGTTTATAACGCCTGTGATCTGCCTATTTCAGGCGACCGCTCCTACAGAATTCCCACGACTGCTACCGTTAACGCATGCGCACTCGCATTACGATACGATTGCTTACTGGAATCAGCAACGACTCATTGAACATTTTGTAATCGGAGGCCGCACACTTCAGGACTCGCATTACGATTCATTTGCTTACTGGAATCAACAAAGACTCATTCAGAATCTTGTAATCGGAGGCCGCACCATAAACTTCAGGACTAGCATTACGATTCATTTGCTTACTGGAATCAACAAAGACTCATTCAGAATCTTGTAATCGTAAGTCGCACCATAACCTTCCAGACTCGCATTACGATTCGATTGCTTACTGGAATCAATAATCACTCATTCAGAATCTTGTAATCGTAAGTCGCACTATAACCTTCCAGACTCGCATTACGATTCGATTGCTTACTGGAATCAATAACGACTCATTCAGAATCTTGTAATTGGAAGCTGGATTATAAATGGCCCCGCCTCTGTCGGCTACATCCCAGTGGATATGTATATAAATGATGGACAAGAGGCAACGACCAGCACCAACTACCTTGCTTAATCCCCAACCATGGCTGCCGTAACAAGACCCGCTCAGAAAAGTACTCTGAACATTGTCATGGTATGGAAGGGCTCTTTTGTTATAACTATCCCTTCCGAAGGATTTTAACCATAATCAGGGGGCCATGACTTTCGGCGAAGCCGGGAAGGAGCAGGCTCGAGTACACGACATCAAGGACGTCGCGGCGATCTTGGATGTCTTCCAATCTCACAGCCACTACGAGGTAAGCTGTCTGAATTACGCATATCTGGTTCAATCCATTGAATGAGTCTCACAGGTCGACACTGCTCGCGTTTATGGCGGCGGTACCAGCGAGGAATACCTTGCGAAGGTCGACTGGAAGAAGCGAGGCCTGGTTATGGATACCAAGCTCTACCCGACTGTTGTAAGCCAACAGACATCTATGCCATTGGGCCTGCGGCTCACGGAAACATCCAGGCTTTCGGAATTACTGGGATCTGGGCCACCACACACTCTGCCGAGGTCACATTTTCTGCATTTCCTGCTCCTCTGATACCATCCTAATATCTCATTTTATAGGACCTTCGGAAGCACCTCATGGCATCCTTGAAGGCGCTGAACACTGAGTACGTATTTTGCCAGCTCTTATGAAACTACCAGTGTCGATATCCCCTTCACCGCAGCAAGATCGACATGTTCTATCTGCACGCCCCGGACCGCAGCACGCCCTATGAAGTCACCCTCAAGGCCGTCAACGATCTCCACAAAGAAGGCTACTTTGGTCGCTTCGGCATCAGCAACTATATGGCGTACGTCTACTCCGTTCACCCGTGCCTCCCTCTCTTATGTTGACTGTCAATCAGCTGGGAGGTGGCTGAGATAGTCGGCATATGCAAGGCCAACGGGTACATCCAACCTACGGCTTACCAAGGTATTTACAACGCCATCCACAGGTCCGTTACATGATCCCTAGCAACTATTATGTCTACTCACTTCGTCTGATATGAAGGGCCGCGGAGCCGGAGCTCTTCCCCTGTCTCCGCAAGTTCGGCATTAGCTTCTACGGATTCAATCCGCGTAAGTATCTACAATGATTGCATTATAAACATGCAGAGCGACTTCTTGACAATGCAACGATGCAGTCGCCGGTGGATTCTTCACTGGCAGGTACAAACCCGACCAACAGTCCGTCGAGGCCGGCTCTCGGTTCGACCCCAACAAGATCCAAGGACGAGTAGGCACCTGCTACTCCTCACCACTCCGTATTGCTCCCCACTAACTCCATCTCCGCCAGTCCTACCGCAAACGCTACTGGAATGACGAGACCTTCGAAGCGCTTGCCTCCATCCAAGCTGCGGGCGAGAAGCACAGTCTCACCCTCGCAGAGATCGCGCTCCGCTGGGTGTCGCACCACAGCCAGATGAAGAGGGAGTATGGGGACGCAATCTTGATAGGGGCGTCGAGCGTTGAGCATATCAAGCAGGTACGATCATGCTCATCATTCTCGAATTTGATGAGCCTTGGGTATGGATGCTGATGCATGTTGGTTAGAACTTGATTGACTTGGAGAAGGGGCCGCTGCGTGAGTGCTCTGCCTCTGCTCAACCCATCCGATTTACTGAGTTTGTTCATAATAGCGGAAGACGTCGTTCAGACTTTGGACGACGCTTGGGCTTCGCTCAAGGGCAATGCACTCCCCTACTACCACTAAGACGGCCCAGTGAACTATGTGCTCGGACCCGGCTGGATCGTCAAGGGAGCCTTCTCAGCGTTGTCGATAAAATATTCTGAATTGTCCTATCATGTCCGATGCGAAATCTATATATCTACTTGTACTCTATGAACGATCCAAATCCACAGTCTTATCATGCACAAATCTATCCGATATCCTACGTCACGATTCTATACAGAAGAGATGTCCGCAGACTGATTCATTGCAAAAGGTATGTCCGCGACGGTAGCCCGGGGGAGCGTAGGCGTGTCAAGGACCAGGTAGTGTTGGAAGGAGTCGGGTAGTCGTCCACGGATGTAGCCCGGGGGAGCGTAGGCCTCGTGGACTAGTCGTCGTCTTCATCTTCAGTCATATTGCAATCCGGCGTGGGGATCGGTGGGAGTTTAACTCGCGGCTCCGGCGGAGGCTTGGGTGGCGGAGGTTCCTCGTCGTGGGCCTCGGCCAGCTTGTACGTCGCCCTTCTTTCTTCGGCTTTGCACCATCGCGCCCTTATTTCCGCTATGCGCATCGTGGTCTTCTCTATGCGCTCATTTAGCTCTACTCCTCTTCTCCTTAGCTCTTTGCACCTCGCGATGGCTTCTCGTGCCCCGCGTTTGTAGTCGCTGCTGGTGTGCTTGCTCCCGATTGCAGGGAGCGCAGAGCCACGTGAACGAGTCGGTGGTCTGTGAGCCGCCCGTGCAGATGGCGGGTCTGAGATGTGCTGGAGACTAAGTGGTCAGATCGGATTTTCAGGAAGGTACGAGAATACGCACCCGTCGTCCGGAACCCCCTACGTCTTCAGGGTTACGCGGCAGGCCATGTTCTGAAGGCACGCGTATGCGGAGATGCGAAGCGGTGGATATCGGGCGAGCTGCTGCTGAACGCTTCTCTGCTGAACCGTGGCCGATCTGAAAGAAAGGGGGACTATGTCAAGATGATTCTGGGAGAGGATTAGATGCACTTACTGGGTACCCGGCGCCCCTGACGTCTTCACGGCGATCCCGGCGGCCTTGCGACGTCGAAGGAGGAGCGGTCGCGGCTCTGGCTATGAGGCCGTTCTGCCACGACACGAGCCACGTTAGTACTGTTTGGAGTCATGACGAAGATGGACTTACTCTACGCCCGGCGCCCCTTACATCTTGAGGGCAGCTCCGGCGGCCTTGCGATGTCGATGGAGGAGGCGTCGCGATTCTTGAAATCACACCGGCTAAGAAAACGAGCGGGTCTTCAATGTCGCCGACGGAGAGCTTGTCAAAGTCGAGCGAGGGTATTGTTGGGAGCCGGCAGCTTGTTGACTCGGGGAGGAGATCGCGGGCGAACGCTTCCTGCACCTTTTCAGTTGAAACATTCTCCGACATGTGAGAGTAATCCAGTATTTCTGAGAGGGTGCGGTACGTGGCGTTGGAGCGAGGAGAGTCGGACGGTGAAGAGGGTGTCGAAGATGGCGAGAGCGGAGGAAGGTAAGCGGCCAAGCCGGAACTGGAAGAACGGTCCATGCAAGCTTCCGGTTCTGGCGAGGTGTTTGCGCTATGATCCTCAAGCTAAAGAGGGATAGAGTCAGTACTTGAATAGCTGCGTATACGAACGTGCTTACCAATTGCGACACGGCTGGTCTGCATAGAAGCCTTGTGATCTGAGTCGGACGAGGCCATGTACTGTTGATAGAGGCCTCGAATCCGGAGGGAATGTTGTCCAAGCTGCTCGGAGCATCCTCCGCTGAGCCTGGAGAGACATTGGCAAGGTCGATCTCGGAGGGCATCGGGGAGTGCAGGAGAGCGTCCTGTAGAGCGGTGTTGGTCAACTGCGACATGCAAAACAATAAATGTACTCACCGAAGAAATATGAGTGGAGTGGGTAATAGAATTGACTATCCAATCGGCCGCAGGGGTCGAATTAGAGTCGTCGAAGCGTACGGGTGTCCTTGTAACGAATAACCAAACGGCGCCGGCAGTAAAACCTATAATAAGTACAGCCACTCCAAGACCAAGAGCCTCAACGGGGAACGTCGATGTCGTCTTCTCCATGTCGTCGGGTGCGGCATCCAGCAAGAAAGTGAGAGCTGGTGCTGGCAGCGAGAGAGCCTGCATGCATCCGAAGAGGAAGGAGAGGAGCCGTCTCAAAACAGGAGCGACACTCCTGAAGAGCAGAGAGAGGCGGAAGACGTCGACGGTGTCGAGGACCGAAGGACCAGAGAGAGTTGCACTTAAGAGTCGAGTGACAGTAAAGTGTTCCATGATGTATGGGGAATGGAGAGGAGAGAAGGGGGGGGATTTATGCAGTTTCTGAGGCGGCTGACGATGGCTGGCAGGCTGATCGATGTCCACCTACCTGTCTCTCTTGACGGGCGGCTGGTGCTCTGGACTTCTAGTCAGGATTGAAATCCATGGCGCGAGAGCTCACTCTGTACGTTGACGAGAACTGTGAGCGCTGGAAGCAGAAGCGCTCACAGTCCGCTTCAGAGCAAAGAGCAGAGGCACACCCATATCGCATTAGTAACTTTGAGCTCGATGGTGGCAAGTGGCAAGAGCACGACATTCAAGCAGCGACGCGCGCCTCGACATTAATATTCTTCAGCCATATACAAACCGCCATGACTCTGATGCAAAACGACCTTGAAAGCAACTACGTCTTCGCATAAAACCACCTGTATTACATTCCATGTCTCTAAGGCTACATAACATAGTTTACAATCCTCGTGTCCTTCATGCAGACGTTCCTTCCCCTCGCATCTACCGGAGCGTAACGAGTTCTATACAAGAAACCATCAGCACTAATCCACAGAACCCGATAAACATACTTACCCTCAGCAGAAGTCGGATGTATAGCGACCGTGTCATCCAGATCCTTCTTCCGCGCTACACAGGAAAAGGTCAGCTGCAGCACAGTCTCCAGCGAATGTCTACGACGTCTCACCTCCCATCTTGACAGCGACGCCAAAGCCCTGCGTCACCTCGTCGCTGCCCAACCCGATCATGTGGATACCAACAACCTTTTCCTCCGGGCCCTGGACGATCAGCTTGTACACCGTCGGCTCCTTGTGGTCCTCGTCCACCATGGAGAAGTAGAGCGCGCGGAACGAGGACTTGTCTGCGATCAAGCGATCAGACCGTGGCAGAGCGTATGAGGGAGACGGAGTGCTCACAAATCTTAACAGCGTCGCCATACTTCTCGCGCGCCTCAGGCTCCGTCATACCAACGGTGCCGATGGGCGGATGCCTAGAAAGCCAGCCGTCAGCCGCGTATCACGCAACACCACTTGATACTCACGAGAAAACAACAGTAGGGATGTTGGTGTAATCCAAGAAATCGTCCTTGTACTGCTCAGGCCCAAACAGCCTGTTCGACAGCCGCCGCCCCGCAGCAATCGCCACGGGCGTCAGGAGCGCCTTGCCCGCGACGTCGCCGATGGCATAAACGCCTTTGACGTTCGAGTTCTGGTACTTGTCCACGACGACGTTCCCCTCCTTGTCCATCTCAACGCCCAGCTCCTCGAGCCCGAGATTCTCCGTGTTGGCGTGGCGCCCAATAGCCCACATCAGATAATCTACCTCGACCTTCTCGCCCTGGTCTGTGTGCAGCGTGAGGGGAGCGCCCTTCTGCCCCTCCACACGCGTGACGTTGCTGCCCTTGTGGATGTGGACGCCCGTGTGCTCCATCCAGTTCGTCAGCGTCTCCTGCAGCGTAGGGTCGAACGTCCGGAGCACCTTGTCGTGCCGGATGAACACGTGCGTCTCGCTGCCGAGCGTGTGGAGCACGCCCGCGAGCTCGACGGCGATGTACCCCGCGCCGACGACCGCGACGCGCTTCGGCTGCTCCTCCAAGTCGAAGAAGCCGTCCGAGTCGGTGCCGAGGGACGCACCGGGGATCTTGTCATCGGAAGGGATGGTCGGGCGACCGCCGACAGCGACGGTGATGTGGTCTGCTGCAAGCGTGTACTTGGAGCCGTCTGAGCGGGTGACCTCTACCGTGTCGTTGGCGACCATCCGGGCGTGCCCGTGGTGGTACTCGACGCCGTCTTTGCCCAGGTTGCTGTCGTAGATGCCGTTCAGCCTGCGGATGTATGCGTCCCGCTGGGGCTTGAACGACTTCCAGTCGAACTGAGGCGAGCCAATACCAGGACCTTGAAACTGGTAGTTCTTCGCATGTCTGATCTTCTCAGCGATATCGGCGGCGTGCCACATGATCTACAAACGCGTTCAGCTGGAGTCAGACCTAGCTCACGATACTGACACCGTACCTTTTTGGGGACACATCCTGGGCTACCGTCAGCGATGCTATCGTACGAAGCGCGCGGCTAACTCACCGACGTTGACGCATGTCCCTCCCAGCCTATCTGTCACCTCAATTATAGCTACTTTCTTGCCATATTGCGCGGCACGACGCTATGCGCGCGTGAATAGTTGGAGCGTCCCAGACTGGCTGTACTCACCGACGACGCAATACCGCCGCTTCCACCGCCGATACAAATGTAGTCATATCTGTCCTGACCCGGCTTCGTGACAGGGGGCATTCTGGAGATACTGCTGCTGCCAAAGGCGCGTGTAATCTTACAAAATACGGTGTCAGGCAACTGTGCACCCGTCGGCGTACGCGACTCACTTGGAAAAGTCTGACTGAAGGGGCGGACGTGCTGGATGAAAGCAGGGTGAAAATTCTAAGGGACGCCAGTATTGTTTATCACAGGCTTAAATGGCCTGCGTTGCCCGACTCCTGCTGCGAACAATTGAGATGATTAGTTCAGAGTCGCCAGCCACGAATCGATTGCGCGCTCTCGAGGCGCGGTCGCGAGTACGCTCGTCAGCACAGAAGTCACGTGATACAGCCGCCTCCGGATAAGTCCGGATGCTCGGAATGTCAAGGCTATGCCCCTGGAAACCTTGAGGGAATCAAACGACAGCGAACGGCACCTTGGAGGTGGGCACCCCAACGGACATCAAGAATACCTCCAACCTCTTACAGAAGAAGCTCTCTGGGAGGTTTCTGATTTACATAATACGAGAAAACATTAATACGAAAGACGCGATGGGGCATCTGCATTACTACCGGTGCTGTGATATTGACATTGTGAGCAGAGGTGTGTCCAGGGTCTGCCCATCTTATGCTCTCTCAGCAATGCTGCACGTGCACGTCTGTGCCACCGCTCGGGTTCAGTAAGCGGCTTCGCTCGGGCTTGATGAGATAACCTGTCGGTATCAAACGGCGTTGCTCGCTGTCCGTGCTTTGTCGATTATAACGGCGGGATGTGCCTTATTCAGCTCGCCAGACGCACCGTACGTGATAAAAAGTGATATCGTGAACGCAAGACGCATTAATTCAGCTTCCTTCCTCGTGCTCACACGTGATGCAGTTTATTGGGCTTAGCTGTAATGAATAACGCCTAATGCCTGGCTGACTGAATCGGGTGCTCAATATCCAATGACTGACATGTTAACGCCTGCCGTCGCCCATCGATCGCGTCTCGTCTAGAATATAAGAAGGGGGCCCTTTGCTGCACTAACGAAGCAGAGTCACCCTCCTACATCACATCTCGTAACGTCTCGTATACTTCTCCTTATAATGTCTCAGGTACGTCCGCATAGAGTCCTGCTGCTGCTTGAGCAGTATAATAACCTTGCAATATTGACAGGCTACCTTATACACCTTTGGCATGTCCGTCTGGGCTGCGGTACCAGAGCTTGCTCTCGCTGAGCTTGGATACACGGACGAGCAAGTGGCCAGCAAAATCGTCAACCTCGCAGAAGGCGAGAACTTCAAGCCATCCTTCCTCAAACTCGTAAGTCGAACGCGACAACCCATTCGCACCCTCCAGCGGCTGACAGTTTCACGTATATCAGAATTATAAAGGGACCCTCCCAACCCTCCAAACCTCCGATGGCAAGGTCTACACCAGCACGGCAGACGTGACAAACTACCTCGTCTCGCACGCGTTCACGAAGGTCGCTGCCGGCACCCCCTCCTTCATCGAGAAAGTCCACGACGACCAATACGACCCCAATTTTGCCTTCCTCCTTGCTCGCGACGACGCCGAGCTCTCCGCCAAAGCCTCCGGCTTCCCTTTCACCTTCCTCGAGAACCGCCAGAATGCGCTCACCACTCAGTCCGCCACGCCCGAGGGGGCGGAGTTCAAGGCCTTCTACGACGCAAAAATTACAGGCAACGGCGGACTCCTCGATATTTACAGAGGCAAAGCGTCTGAGGACGTGAAGACGGGATTCTTCACCCAGAGCCGGAAGCACTGGGACAATCTCCGCGTGTTCATCCTGCAGATTCTGCCTGCTACTCTGCCAGAGGGCAAAACCTTTCTGGGAGGTGATCGCCCAGGGGAGGATGATTTCCACCTGGGCGCATGGCTCGCGAGGATCACTTTCGTTGTTGGCGGGGAGAGTAAGGTGGATGAGGTGAAGGTGCTCGAGAAGGAGCTGGGCGAGCCAGTGTCAAAGAGGGTTGTAGAGTATTGGAATGCTTGGGTTGCGAGGGATAGCTGGAAGAAAGTGTATGTAGGAGGGTTGCATTAGATTACGTTGCTCCAGGAGCCCCCTCATATGCTGGATTGTCGACATAATTGTACATATATCTTAATCCTCGAGATAATACTCCAATAATAATAATTTAACCACCCAAATAACAAGTTGACGACATGGCGTTGAACCCCATTTATTTGAACCCCATTTATTATAGGGTCTGATGATTGTATGTATGTCGCAGAATCACGATCATTGCCAGTGGCACAGCCACTGCGTGGAAACGAGTGAGCAATTGACGCGCAACGTCACGCGTCACGCGTCGCTGTTTCTTAGCCAAATAGTCCATCCGCTGGCGGCACTTCTCATCGTCCTCACCGCAAACAGCGCACTTGACCTGGGTTACATAGTAACACAAAAAGGATTGCACGCTATGGCCGACTGGACGTGCAGCTCCAACGAGGCGCTCACTTTGTCTTTGGGTCAGTCACGCTTTTGGCAGCTGTTCCGCTGGATCTGACGCGTCCGTTACATCCGCACCGGTACGATTCTCCTTTTTAATGCAACGTGTGTGCGCGACTCTGAAGCTCGGTCGGAGATGGACAAGGAAGTCCTGGCGGAGGACGAGTCGTACGAGGGCTTCCACCCCACGTTCACGTATCCGGTGAGTATGTTATCCAAAGTATGGCTGTGAAGGGTGCGAGGGTGCGAATGCGAAAGAGATCAGAATTTATGCGGGCCTGGAGGTGCGATGCGAGCTGGAGGGTGCGATTGCGTAGCGGGCCTGTGGCTTCCCACCCTGGCGCTCTCAGCAAGACGGCACCGCTATCGTGCCACATCCCTCGCTTCGAAGCATGACGGTTATGTTGAAGGTTAAAGGCTGTCTTTCAGAGGTAGGTCGGGTGGAACCGCGTTTGGCCAGTCAACCAGCAAAAGGCCCACGGTGACAGGCGGCCTGCTGTGTTGCGCCACGCTTAGGAATCGCACCCTCCCGCTCAGATCGTACCTGTTTGCTCTGTGAGAGCCACGATCCTGCTTTTCGCATTCACCCTTTACGCATATACTCCATTGTCCGTTACCGACCGTAACGGTTCGTGGCGTGGCTCAGTTGTATTGAACTCAACCATAGATATACGGAGAAGAGGAGACAATATATGGATATAAGGAACTTGTCATAGACGTCTGTGCTCTTCGTGCTCTTCCCCCCCGTCGCACCCAGCTCACCGCCGGATGCCCGCAGCTCAAATTCGCATCAGGATCACTCGCGCAGTACCTATCCGTGAAATGGTCCGAGAAGCTTGAGTCTTCATCAACTGTTGATGACGTCGAAGGCACACTGAGCAAATTCATTCCTGAAGGTTGATTCTTGGCTTCGTCACAGAGTGCGAGATCAAGTGCCAGACTAACCACTCCAACAGACCACTATAAAACGGAAGACGCCTTCATTGGCCGGGTAGAATTGGAGGCTACTTCCTTTCAGCCGTTAGGCGAGAAGATATTCTCATATAAACGCCGGTCTCCAGCCGTTGTGGGCAAGGGGAAGGCGGTTCTGCCTCAGGACGAGTTAGATCCAGAGGACCCAGATACGATCATTTACGAGGTGTACCATGTAAGCAATCGACGACGTCACTCAAATTATCTATTGACAGATATGCGCAGGCGACGTGGAAAACACCCGGCTTCCGAGAATATCATCGACGAATGCAGATATTTATATTGCTATATATCGAGGGCGGCTCTTATATAAACGAAGAGGAGGATCCATGGGAATTTGTCGTTTTGTCGGCTTTGCGTCCTTGTCAGTCTGAGCGCGGCCAAACTGATGCAACGGTGTTACAGGTATGAACGACGGAAACGAAAAGACGTGGCGAATACGCCGACGTATCACTTTATCGGCTATTCATCCTTGTATCCGTTCTATTGCTACCCAGAGCGGGTAAGGATGAGGCTTAGGTAGGCTGCGTTTATACCTAGGTCATATTAGCTCACGTTCATCTTGGTCTGCAGCCAATTCGTCATCGTCCCTCCATATCAGCGTCAAGGTCATGGTTGTACGTACTCAGTGACCCTGTGCAGTTAAGGCAGTCCCTCATTTCTATGATCCCGCAGCCAAGCTCTATACGGCAATCTACCAATACGTTCTGTCCCGACAAGACATAGCTGAGCTAACAGTGGAAGATCCAGCAGAGGCCTTCGAAGATCTCCGCGACGTCAACGACCTCAAAATGCTCCTAAGCCACAAACAGTTCATGGACGGAGCCCTAGGCCCCAGCGCGTCGACCGCTGGCGGGAAGGTACCAAAGCGCAAGGGTGCTACAGCGAAAGGCAAGTTGGGTCCACCGGCGGATAAGGGGTGGGTAGAGAAGTGGAGGCGGGATTTGAAAATGGCTGGTGTAAGATAGCTCTAGTCCCTGTGCCATGAGCTATGCATGCTGACGATAAGAGGACTGAAGCGTCAGTTCTCTCGCCTCATCGAGATGCTCATCCTGTTGCATATGGATCCCGTAGACACGGTAGCTGCGAAGGCGTACCGCATACAGGTTAAGGAGCGAATATATCGCTTTAACTTCGTGAGTGTCCTCTTTTGCTGTTGAGCTTGTTAGAACACTCAAGCACGTGCCAATCTTGCAGGAGGTGTTGGCTCAGATGGAGAAACCAGAGCGGCAGGAGAAGCTGGAAGAGACCTTCCAGAGTGTCAAGGAAGATTACCTCCGGATCCTGTCGAGCGTGCGATGAGCAGACGTATTGCAGATATATATAGTGTCGGACCAGTAGCGATATACTGCTGACGCATTGACCGCGGACCAGGACATCCATGGCGAAAAACCTGACTGCACTCCTGAGGCTCAAGCACTTCTTCGCAGGCTCATTGTTCCATGTTCTTGCTCCATTCCCTTTTCGTCCGTGCTACCTCGTGCCTGATGGCAGGGGGGAGCAGGTCGAAGACGACTGCTCTATACCATAGCTAGCTTCATGAACAGCCTGTCTTCGGATGGTAATGCGAAAAATAGGCTACGTGTTCCGGATCGTTGTAAGACCATCAAGGGGTCGCCGAATTGAAGGTCATTTGCATACGTACTAGTCTGTGATATCGCGGGCCAATATAGTATAGAGCGACGAGACCCAGGAGGCTCGTGGTATCCAACGTAATCGATTGTATGTCGGGCTGGTCATGTACGAATATTTGATACTAAAGATAACGCAGCCTTTGTCGGCCGTTTCAATGAACTTTCTGCCTTCCACGAGTCGGTTTGACTGAGGTATGTCGGGCTGCAGGAATAAAGACGTACTGTACTGCACAATAGAGGCCACATCGGGACTGTCAGCGAAGGCCTTTGTTGGAATCAGCATCCTGCGCTTCCAGAGAACGAAAGTCGAATTCTCTGCGTGGCTGGAGCATGGCTGCGGTGGATAGCAGGTGTCAGCTCTTCGAGTCCGGACACGCCGTCGTCCGTGTCCGGAATATTTTATCGTTTCGAAGGGCTCTGAAGATGCCTTATGTTCGGCCCAGCGAGCCACCTTTAGAGGCGTTCGAATTGTTGGTGTCAGCTGCAGTGTCGGTGTCAGCTGCAGTATAGGATGTTTTTAGTATGATCACCTAGCATGCTTTCAAGCAGCCAACGATGGGAGTGGTTACTGACATAGACATGTTCATAGCAATTTCCCAGAAGAAGGAGAAAGTCGTACTAGACCATCTTTTACAGCCGCCACACTTCATGAACCTTCTTTCCTCACCCTAGCGCGCTCATGCTCATAGTGGAGAAGAAACCGGTGACCACCAGAAAGAAATCCAAAGAAAGAAAAATCGAGAAAGGCTTTGGTGAGGAAAAGGGGAAAAAGCGAGAAACCGACTCAGGCAAGGGTCACAGATCAAATCACGTGCATTGTGATTCGTGACATGAGAATCTTTCGTATCCTTGTATCCTTGTATATGTCGCTTGTGAGACCTAACCCACCTAACAGCTTGCAATTTCTGTCATACAGATCCGGTCCCAGTTTAGGGTCATTCGGCGCGAGCCAGAACGCGAATAAATATGTAAATACGCTCTAAATTAATCCATCAAAGTACTGTGCAGTCGCGTCTTTAGGCTTGACCGGAGGAGGAATAGGGATCTTCACGGCTGATGAGGTAGCGGGAAGGTAATCTGAGATGACCGAGTCAAAGTCATATGGTGTTGTAGATCCTGAGGGATAAATGATCAAGGAAATCAGATTTGTGGCAAAGTAAGAGTTCGGCGAGGAGGCTCTTACCTGCGGGGATGCGGGCTTTGACGGAGGCCTGGAGCATATTAGAGACAATGAGTCTGCGCAGCGCTGGGCCGTCAAGAGGCTAGACAAGATAGACTGTCAGACTTTTATCGCTCACGTTAAGCAGACGATGGAAGTACGGACCTCAATCTTGACTTGCGGCTTCTTCGCAAGCGGATCTGGCTTCTTCTCCGGCTCCTTGAACGTTCCAGTGGGGCTGGACGCCTTGCCGAGGAACGCAAGAACATCGCCCTTAGTCAGCATGCCCCGGATGCCTGTGCCCTTGATCTTGCTGACATCGGGGACGTCGTTCTCTTGCAGTAGTCTCAGAACAGAGGGGAACAGCGGGCGCGAGTGCTCAATGTGTTTGTGAGGTTTTGAAGGTGCCGGGCCCGAGGGACCAGGGGATTTCGCCTCGGCTGCCGAGGGTTGCCGCTCAGCAGGCATGGAGGGTGCCGGGGACGGAGCTGATGAGGATTCCCTTGGTGCTTCAATGTTCGAGATGTCGTCCCCTTCTTCGGCGAGGAGAGCAATTACTTTTCCCACTGGGACGTTTTTGGTGCCATCCGACGCCTGCGAGGCGTAAACGGTGAGCGGCGACCGCAGAGCGAGAGGCACAACCTCACCAGAATCTTGCCAAGAATGCCATCTTCTTGAGCTTCCACGTCAATCGTAGCCTTGTCCGTTTCCTACACATACTCGTAAATACCATTCCTGACGCGGGGCAGCATGCGTGACTTACTATCTCGAGTAGCACATCTCCGGCAGAGAAAGAGTCGCCCTCCTTGACCTTCCAGCTCGCAATCCCACCCTCTGTCATCGTCGGCGACATGGCTGGCATCTGGAAGTTGGTGATCGCCAGTCTTGCGGACGTCGAGTGCAGCCCTGACCACATTCACGACTTTCAGAATACGCTCACACCTGTTACGCACGGTCTGTCTGTAAGACACGCATACCTCTTCGACTGGCCATTTGACTCGCCACCTGCCGCATCGACGACGTGCACCGGACACCGAAAGACATCGTAGACAAGACTGTCAGAGCCGCCGCTGACCACAGATTTTAGCACGGAGGTAAGAAACGGAGCGGAACGTGGGTACGTGCCACGCGAATTAATAGCCCCTTTTCGAGAGCATACTTGCCGGCGGTACTGTGCGTCGGACGTCCTCCACGAGTCCCTCGCTTGCTCGTTTCCTGCTGGTTTGAATGTTGCTGGCCTAACTTTGCTGCTGTCTGCTATGACTCTGGGTCTTCATTCTTTTCACGAAAATTGCGAGTAATTATCCTGGACCGACCTGGAACTACAACTTCGAATATCAATTCAATACCTCCGTCATAGACGCTCGGACACTCTGGTGGCATTAATCAAGAGGAGCATACTGTATCGATGTCCACATTTGGGTACCCGATACTGCAAAGGGCCCGCCAGCTAGGCCACAAGTTTTTCCACCGGTTTGGAATGTGAGTCTTTCTTGCATGCTGCGGATCTCTCTGTCTGAGGAGAGTGCATGCAGACATTGTGCGACCCACCAGATCCGTGTCATCCTTATTTCTTGTGTTGTCATTACATCCCTATTCTACCCGGCCCTAGCAATCTACTCGTCCTCGCAGCCCCAGTTCATCGCCCACATCTCGTCCCGCTTGCTCGACTCGTTCCGTTCTGTTGAGTCCTCTGGATACCATACGTACGGCGACATCCGTAACCTGTGGTCGGATATCAGCTCGCTCAATGTCATAGAAGATTCTGTTGTTCGGGCTCGCTGCGGAAGCGAGCGCACTCTGCGAGTCGAACGGGTCCTCGTTCACAGCCCGGACGAAACTGGTGCTCTGGAGACTCATGTCCTTCTCTCAAGTCTAGGTCTCGAAAAGCGCTTAAACGGCCTCCTTCCTGCTCAGGGGCTTGCTTGTCTCAAGAAAACGGATGGTACTTGTCTGGTTATTAGCCCCTCAGCATTCTGGGACTACGATGAGGACCTCATGCGCTCAGACCCCGACATCCGGCAGACTCTCAATCTCGCCGGAAACACAAGTGTATCAGGGATGCCTGTAATGCCTCTGATGGTCCTCGCTGGACGTGAACTGGATGAATTCACCGCCACAGAAATAGAATATGTCGCCGCCTTGGTTCTTACATATTTCTTCCCGGAAACAGACTGCACCGATATGTCGGGCCACGCGGATTTCATACAAGCTGTTATTCAGGGTATTGGCGATGGCAACGCAGAAGTTGTCCCCGAGTTCCAGGGTCCGACGCTCATTGCGCTGGAAGTAAGCCCATTATCGTTGCCCCATTCGCCTTAATCATAATTTGATTCTAGCACGACGAGAACACGTCTAAACAGCGTACTAACGTTGTTTCAATATTCCTGTATTCCGCCTACCTGGTGTACCTTATCTGGTTTGCAAGATCTATTAGGCGCGTGGACGCGGTGCATTCGGTGATAGGTCTGGCCTTCACAGGTGTTGTGGAAATGCTCGTCAGCACTATCACAAGTCTGTCCGTCTGTGCTATCGTGGGCTTCAAAGTGACGATGGTGCCGTGGGCCGTGCTGCCTGTCGTGATACTGTTTATCGGCACTGAGAATATGTTTAGTCTGGTAAGAACCTCCGATCTATGTGGAGAATTTGTGCTCTTAACATTTTGTCAGGTCGACGCTGTCGCCAAGACGTCGATTGCTCTCCCCGTCAAGGAGCGTATCGCGGAAGCGTTGAGCAAAGCCGGCACGTCGAATACTCTGAAAAGCATCACTTACAATGCCATCCTCGGCGTCATCGCATTCTTTGCGCACGGTGTCATCCGACAATTCTGCGCGTTCGCGGTCGTGGTCCTGGTCGCGCACTGGTTCCTGGTGCATACGTTCTTTCTTACCGTACTCTCGATCGATATCCAGCGTCTTGAGGTACGTCCGGTTTAGGCTCCTAGGTGGTACTGCGCCTGACTATGTGGTAAAGCTGGATGAACTTCTTCGCCAAGGATCTGGCCTTGCTCCATCGGAAGCTATACCCTCTGCAAGGCCGGTGATGCACGCAACAACACGGTGGCGAAAGAGGGTGCTTGCCGCGAATAATATTCTGCGCGGTCGAGCGACGAAGAATCTTAGTCTCGTCTTGGTCCGTTCTCTATGTGACGCGTCATCTTATAGGATACTGAAGGATGGGTTAGCTCCTAGCGGTCACAGCGACTTTGTACTACGCGACATATCCCGCGGCTAACAGGGAAGAGCCAGCGCTTCAGTTCCCACATATATACAATAGGGTGAAACCCGCGATACCCAAGATGGACACCCAGTCGCCTGCATGGAATATCTGGAATGTCCTGAACCCTGCTGGTGATCCTCTAGTCCATCTGCGCATCGAGTCGCCCACAATTGTCGTACTTACACCTGAGGGATCCCCGTACCAGTCTGCTGAAGCGAAGTCGCATCGCGGACGCATGTCGAGCAGGACTTTGCGACCTATAACCTGGATGCTCAAAATCGTCCTGGGTCCAATCACGGCGACTACTGGCGTGTTGTACGGAGTGTTGTTGTATCTGCTCAAGGACGCAGAGCTGCTCGAAGCGCAGCGCAACCGCAAGGGCCCCGAAATAGAAGAGGCACCAGAGGACGCTCCCGCGGAGGTGGATGCATTGCTTGCTACGCTGCCTCGCGCGTTCTCGTCCGACATTGAACTTATTGCTGCGAGCAAGGATGGGAGGGTCGTGGCGTCGGTGGGCTTGGACAATAGCATCGCGTTGTGGCACCCGGACAAGGAGAGTCCTGTGCTCATTGACGCCACAGACGTGCTGATGCGCGGGGCTTGCTCGTCGGCGGCGGCGCATTGTGTAACGGCGCTAGCTATAGAGGAACACGGGGAGTACCTGGCTGCCGGGACCGGGGACGGCGTGGTGACGGTCTGGTCGATACGGAAAGGGGTGCCAACATCTTTGGGTCCTTCGGTGGCAGATTGCCCGTCTTCTACGGTCACAGATCTTCACTTCTTGACAAATCAAGGCCGCCAGGATGCAGTGCTGAAGAATGGACACCTGCCTCTCTGTTTGTTGGCAATTCACAAGAACGGGACTGCTACGAAATGGGTATGGGCTGCAGGTATAGAGCCTCGTTCAACGCGGATCACACCCTCCTCTGGCCATGCCACAGTCTCGAAGTGCATATTCGTGCCTGTGTCTCCACCTGACACTGCGGTGGTTTGTCTCTGTCTCGAAGACGGGTCCCTTGAGATTCATGGGGTATCATCTTCGAGCCCTCTATCAAGTCTATTATCTTCCCTTTCTGCAGGAAATCCGTTAGATAACGTGGTTCAGGTGCACGCTTTCTATCTCGACCTTGATGGTCAACGAAGGCTTTTGTTGGCCGCGGGCACGCAAGCCGGAGCGCTCTCCATATGGGATGCATCGTGCGGTGAATGTATATGCATCCTGGACGACGTTTACGGGGATATAAACAAGATCCGCCTGTCTGCGGTTCCGCGCAAGACTTGTCCTCTTTGTGGAGAGCTACCACCCGAGAACTTCTCCCTTTCCGTTTCAGTTGGCCATGTTGTTGTTTTCCACCGGGTATACGCATCAGTAGTGGAGGGACGGAGGTGTTCGTGTCCTCGTACACCTGGTCCTCAAACTTCTTCCCGACATACCGTCTTGGGACGGAGATCTCGGAGCAGCAGCCAAACCGCTGCTATTGGTCTTGCTTTACCAAGCGTGTTGCGTCCGCGGACGCCGTTGACGGGCGATGATACATTGTCGTCATCAACGGCTCCCTTCCCTGTCTCTGGGCATGGTCACCATTCACGGAGAACCTCTGAGAAAGAGCTTCTCCGGCGAGTGCCCGACGCTCTTGCCGTCCCCCTAGACGGTAACGAGAAAGGTCCTGCGCACCATATCGGACCTGCGGAGTCTCCTGGCGGGCTTGGAGTCTCCGACTACCAGAAGTCAATGTACTGGCAGGACGCCCTTGTTACGAGGACAAGTGATACGACGTGCGAAAGAGGTGATTGGGATGTTGTAGATGGCAATATCGTCGGAGTCCGCCGCAAGCCTCGGTCAACTGCAAAGACAAAAGGCAGGCATCAAGAGCGAACTCGTCGCAGAACGCTCTCTGGTCTGTCTCCTGCCACTATGGATAGATGGGAGGTGTGGAAGTATGAGCCGCCGTCGTCCCACCTAAGAGTTTCTTCTTTGTCTGTCCTCGAGCGTAACCAGGAAGTCCAGATGAGAAGTCATTCGGGAGAGTCGGCTCTTCAGCAAGTGCCCAGCTTGCCGTTCACACGGGTATCAGCCGTCGCAGGAGGCCGGACATTCTGCATAGCAGGATTTGGAAATACAGTTGGCATGTTCACCTTTGTCTCTGCGAGTTCCTAAGAGTATCCACTTCCCTCATTTCTGGATGACAATTTGTATCAAGTATCTTACAAGGCAAAATTTGGATTGTATCTATTAAATGTACTCAGAAGATCGGATAATGCGTAATAACACCGTGTACACGGCCTCCTTAAGGTGTCTGCGATGAGAGGGATGGCTGGTCAGATGCGTTGGCATCTGAAATGACGAGGGAGACGTTCGTAAGCTACGTTCACCTGATCACAAACCAGGGGTAGGTAGGCTTCTCTTAGCCGCGGGCATGCCACTATATGTAGCCTGCGCAGATAGATGCAGCGCTAAATTGACGCTGAACAACCCCTGACGCTGACAGTTCGTTGGCGGAGGTCGTCGACGCTAGGCTGAGGATCGACTGAGAATATAATGCTCACAGAAATGGACTGATATTGTGCGGGTATGGCTAAGGCTACAATAGGATATTAATGCAAAAGTATGCGGTGTTATTGTTCAAAGAATGCAACAAATCCTCCAGATCTCTTCGTGAATGTGTCGCCAGGTGTGCTAGGTTCATGAAATATTGATCTTCTTGGGAGCAGCTTCAGCTCCTGTCTTGGGGAATGTAACGGTCAAGATACCGTTCTCAAGCCCAGCTTTGATTTCCTCAGGCTAGAAAAGAACCAGTCAGTCCACTGCTCAAATAATTTGATGCAAAGTCTTCTACTAACCTTTACACCCTGTGGAAGAGGAAGTGTCCTCGAGAATTTGCCGAAGCGCCTCTCGCGGACGGCATAGCCGTTCTCTTCACGGCTCTCATCCTGCTTGGTCTCGCCGGAAACCGTGAGCTGGTTATTGTGAACATCGATGGCCACGTCTTCTTTTCGGAGACCTGGGAGCTCAAATGTGGCGGTCACGACGTTCTTCTGGGCGTCTTCGTGAACGTCCATCCTGCGAGGAGTAGTCAGCATCGGTTCTGATACCGTAGAGTCTACGGATGATACGTACCTAGGTCTCAGTGAACGACTGGCACCACCATCCTGACGAGCAACTTGCTGATTTACAGAGTTTCCGGCTCGAGCGGAGAACGCTTCATCGAAGAGGCGGTCGAAGTCAGAGAGGGAGAAGAATGGATCATAGAAGTTGGTGAGAGACATAGCGCTTGGGTTTGTGAGATGTTGTAGTACTCGCTTTGAGTGTTTCTGATTTCTGGTGAAGACCTTGGACATGATACAGGAGGTCTTTTATACCCGTCGAGCACGGCGCCGCTAATCTCGAGCTTCATGGAAAGTTCGAGAAATATGCGGTATCCTTCGCCGAAACTCTGCGCTGCACCGTGACTCCACTCACGGACTGTACTAGACCATTCTTTCGACATCTGGGCATTCGTATGACTGCCGGCGCATGGATGCTCGATGGCGGAGAATCTGCGACGCTGAGGCGTGAGCGCAAGCCGATTGGTGCCGAGTCGTGCTGGCGTTGAGTTCCCGATTCAGTGATTTGAAAATGGAGGCACAGCCACCCGGACGTGTCGAAGGTCAAGGCACGCAGTACAGTAGCACGAGACGAACACAAAAGCAAGGAGACCTCGTAAAACATGCGGAATTGCTGCTAATAATCCAAGGAGATACAGATAGTCTGACTTCTACAAGATAACGATAGTGCATACAAGATTTGTTTAAGCACTCTCCGAATTATCTGGAATCAATTTCTTGACCTCTTCAATCCTACCCTCGAGCAATTTGAGGACAGTATCCAATCCAATCAGTACACCCTCGTCAGGTCCCATGCCAGGTGTTAGCTTGGTGTGTGCGAAGTCAATCAGGCGCGCCACATACGGAGCGGAGGGTGCGCCCGACGAGAGCGAGGACAGCGACGACGACAGGTTCGAACTCGATTGACTCGCCTCGGATGACTGAGATTGAGAGCCGGAGACAGAGACACTGCCGTGCGTCGTCGTCGTCATGCTCGTATCAACAGACGTATCCCCATCTCCTTCCTCGGAGCCCTCAGATTCCTCCTCCTCAGACAGGCCCTCGTCGAGTTCTTCTCCCTCCTCTACCGCAATTCGCTCCTCTCTCTCACGTTCTCCTTCACCCGGCTCGCCCCCAGTGACTTCCCAGATCGTTTCGGCGATTCGTGGGTGTCCCTCATAGACGATCAGCAAGCTTCCTCCAACCATACGCATCTCAACGGACTCGACGGCTGCACGAATCTGCGTGACATCTGTCCTGAGAGAGAGAAGAATGCGGAGAAGTGTCGGCGCGGGCAGACCAGGATCCGGGGTGGCGTCTGGTGATGGCTCCGTAGCACAAGGGGAGGACATGACGGGGAATATTCGTCGGAAAGCGTCAGGGAGGTCTTCCGGTTTAATGGACTTCCCGTAGGCTTTCTCTGTCTTTATCATCCCAAAGGTGGCGCTGTCGAATACCTGCAGGTGCGTCCAAGAATTGTCGTGGTGCATCCCGTGAGAGCTCGAAGAATTGGTACTTACCTGGAATCCAGTCACTCTGACGCCGGTTGTAAGGGACGTCGTCGCTGCTGCTGACTTTATCATACGCTCCTTCTTATCCGGTGAAGCCGAATCGTCATACAGGATGGTGCCGAGCTTGAGGTCCACAATGCTGGGCTTGGTGAAATTTCCTGAGACGTTCTCTAGTACAATCCACTGCAGATAATGATAAACTCAGACTGAACCAGCACGACCTGTTTATGCCACACACCTCTTTCTCGTCAGACGGAGCCTCAGGCTTCACGACCAAGTCTCCGGCTTCATTGGTCTCGCCAGAGCGGGTCAACGTCCCGACAAACTTGGGTATCCAGTCTCGTAGCTTGTCAAATTCCGTTGTAGGGAGGACATCCTGGTAGAAGTGAAGCTCGCCCGGTAGCGTCGGCTTGATGATGAGGCTGTCATCGGCCACTGTGAGCACGCCAGGGTGGCCTCCGACTTGGTTTGATAACGGCGTGTGTGCCCTCGAACTCTCAGCAATTTCGGACAGATTGTCCAGAGGATCCAGCGACATGACAGACGAGTGGAGAGTTGTTTTAGCTTATGTCCGCAAGGTATCCAAATGCCCCAATGTTCAGCGGGAGACTAGTGCAGCTCTTGGCAACGACGCCGACGCCACGAAGTTTGTTCGTCGCCCTCGGCCAGCGTCTGCCCTTGTACCACATCCTCTGCTTCCATGTCGAAGGCATCTCCGAGTGGCTGCTGTTACAACGAGAGGCAGTACTAGTCGCGCCTAATGAACTGGAGCCTGGAGTAGGATGCCAAAAACAGATACCTGTCGGGGTAATGTCCGTTGACCGATATAGGTTTCGCACTACAAACACCGACATAGCACTTCCGAGCGCGTCTACCTCTCTGTGCAATACTGCGACGATGCCTGAGCCCCAGAATCTGAACCATGACGCCACGACATATCTTACTGTGACTCTAGCATCCTCCATCTCCCCTTCCTCGCTGCCCAGTTCTCTGAACGTCAACGCGGAAGCTGCGGTGGCATTGGATTACCTCGGGAACGTCGGCGAGCTCAAGGATGTGCATCTTGTTGGTGTGCCAAAGGAGCAATGGGAGACCTGGGGGAGCGAGATAGTCCAGAGGCTCCAAGCAAGGCCAGGCGTAACGGCCGTCCAAGTGGTAGCGGCTCCTTCAACAAGAAGAAAGAGGGATGAGTTTTAGACCTAGTAGAAGATGAAATTGGAACGCCCCAGGTGAGTACCAATGCATGATCTACCTGATTCATGAGCTCATACATGCCCGATTATCCAGTTTGTATCGTTATGGACATGTAAGCTACAGTGTACGATTGGTATGAGATGTCCACGCGTGGATACCCTTCAGCGCCTGCGCAAGCAGGACAGTCCATGGCACTCCAGGGATATTCAAACAAAAGTTTCTTTATGTCTGACTATGAGTCTGTGTACAGGACTACCAGTGCCGACTCTGATCTCGGTGCTATGCTACACTGGAATGGGACAGGATGGCTACAACAGAGTTAGCATGCGGCAAATTGCATCCATATGAAGGATCATGCACGTACGCCACGATTCCGTTCACAAATTCGCGTTCAGGAAGGACCTCCCGGCCTTCCTTATCAACGTAAGCAGAGATGCGGTAGGTTCCTAGGATCGTCGCAATCTGAAGGAACAAGGAGTATTCTGCGAATTGCTGGCCTGCGTAAAGAAGTGTAAGTCATCGGCTAGTATAAGCCGTGAAGGGTCTTGCACAGTACCGGGGCATGACCTCCGTCCGAAACCGAAGACGAAGTCCCTTGGATCCGATTGGATTACTTGCTGGTTGGATGGCAGGAATCTTGTAGGATCGAAGATTTCCGGGTTCGGGTAAGTTTCAGGGTCCTGCAGAAGCGCCCTGAATTTCCGATATAGAAGGTGAACATCTCACGAACAGATGAACACGAAGGAGTTATGCTAACCAGATATTCGCTATGACTGTAGTGCCCTTAGGGATGTAGTAACCCATATACTCGTCGTCTTGCACCAAGGAATGCGGAAGTCCTGACGAATTGGGCATGACTAACAGAGTTCCTATGGCTGCCGACATTTCTCGCACCTACAGGAGCCGTATTACCCCATCGCAGGACCTCCTTGATCAAGGCTTCGACGTAGGGCAACCGAGCTCGATCTCTAGGACTGGGCAGCCGGCTTATGCAGTCTTCCCCAGGACCCCGGCCAATCACGGAAATCACCTCCTCATGCGCCCTAGTTTGGATATCTGGGTATAAGGCCATTGCCATGAAGAAGGTCTGCATCGACGAGACTGTCTGCGGTTCTCGTATTAGCCCCTCTGAGTGCAGAATGCATCGCCTGCACTAACTGTATCGGCACCGCCTGTGTACAGACCTGCTGACGTCCATCTTATGCAGTCCTCATCTTCCGCAGTCAGCTCTGGACAGCTGGACAACAGCCGTGACATGTATGATTCTTCGTGCGTTTCTTCGTCCTGGGGTGCGTCATTGAGCTTGGACTGAAGTGAGAATTTTTCGCACTAACCATCTGCTTTTTCACCCATCGCCAGGGTACCTCATTCTCCCTATTTAGGAGCTGCCGATACCGCTCCAGCTCACGCTGGAAGTGGGCCCCTGGGAGCCAAGAGGGTATGAAACGGACTAGAGTACGTTTTCTCAGACCCGGACGAGGATTGATGGTTTGTGAGGAACTACTTACGGACCGGGAACGAGTCAACGAGGAACCTGCCCGGTTTCGTGGCCTCGGCGCTCAGGAGGTTGTTAGTCTCGACAATCTCTATGAAGGGATCGTCCTCCCCAGTGACCTGGTAACCGTAAGTAATTTGCATTATGGTCCCTGCGGTGAACCTGACGCAATTATATGATCTATGCGATTGGTGAAAGCAATAAGGATGGCCCACCTCTTTAGATGTTTGGCGAACGCGTCAGGATTGCGATGAAGAGACTGGAGGAGAATTCGTATCTCCTGCTCGAAAAATCTGGTGTAGTTCAAGATGGCTTTCGAGTTCAAGCCTGCACCCATTAGGCGCCTGTATTTGCGGAAACGCTCGCTGTGGCTGGAGATATTGAAGACCGAGTTCCCCCGGCCAATCAGCTCGTCCCACATATATCGGTGAGGTCGCTCCGAGTATATCGCCGCTCGTCTCTCCAGCAGATCTGATACCGCCTGTTGGGAGGACAGGACCAGGAAGTGGCGGCGAGCCATTCGGAAGTAAGTCAGGGGACCTTATGATGCATCCGAGCGTTAGCTCCAGCGTACGTACTCCCTTTTGGAGACGCACCATATTCCTTTGACCAGTCGGTATACGTTTTCCAAGGCTGACTTCCGATAGCGCTGGATGGGACTCCGAAGAGGAAATGCCCCTTTGGTCCTGGAGGCAATCGTTTTCTTGTGGGTTGTACACTGTAATTTGCTAGGACCACAGCTGCCCACGTTGCAAACACTAGAAGGGCTGTATAGGCAGTCATGATGGGTCGTAAGTAATAACCTCCACCGTGCGGTCTACTACTTATATACTTTATTATCATACGCACGCTATCGCGGTCTCGTCGGTCGCCGTCGGGCTCTATAATGGTCTGCGAGTCGGTCCGGTCTGTCTGACCCGCGGTCATCAAAGGCACCGAGAGATCCGGACGGCCATCGAGAGGGACCGACGGCCCTGGTGCCCGGACATCCGCGTCTGTGTAAGGATACATTCCTAGGGTGGACATGAGTCCCAGTGCAGAAAGACCCTGAGTGTGTTCATTTCGCTCGTTGTCATCTCGTAGTTACCTTCATGGCAGTAAGAAACAGGGCGCGTTCGTCGCGAATCTCATGGCAAGGCGCTGCAAGTCAGAGAGAACTTATGCCTGAGTCCATCAGGCGGTTCTTCGGAATACGGAAGTAACCGTCGGTCCTTAGTCACCGCTGACGATTCGAGAAATAGCTGCACCCGTGGACTTCGGATGTCGGTCGGTGTCGGCCTTTCCAACCCATACGTCAAAACTTAACACAATCAAACGACTTCTGGCGCTTATCATGGTCCACAGGATGTAAGGTACACACCGATATCTTTTCTTAGGACGGTATCGCTCTCACGGATCTCAAGGGAACCACATTTCGCGACGATGGCGGCTTGCTGGAGGAAGCTTCGCTGCACACATTTGTGTCGTAACCTTTGTGTCTAACCGCTACTCGATCTTCGGAAGCTACATCAATCCCTTACTATTTCGTGGTAAAGTGTAATACATCAAACCCTTGTCCGTAGGATGCCTCCCAGTCAAAGTTGCTTTCATGGTTCTCAGCGCCAAATGCCTGAATCAGCCTTTCAGCCTCCTCGGTACCATTGACCACGAGCCTCTGGTCATCCTTCGTCTTTCCCTTGCCACCCTGACCATAAATATAGGCTTCGTCGGCGGTCAGGAAAGTACCGATATTCCGAAATGTGAGACTGATACGTTCGCCATTGGCGTACTTCTCTGTATCCGTCTTCGCTGACTCGGGACGCTTGTCAGACCGAATGCCGTGCATCCACTTTTTGTTGGTCTCGAGACCCATGACGAACATGGAATTATGAGGTAGCGGAATTCGCTGGGTCACACGCGATGTCGGCGTATGGCTAGCACCGTCGGAAGGTAGAAGGGCGTCCTTCTTGGTCTGGAGCACCATAATGCGCTGTGCACCTAGACTGACATTCACTATTTTGGACCCTTTGACCACATCAATGGTCTTGTCAGAGTGCTCCGATATGTAGTCGGCGCCGCCACGGTAGAGCTGGATTAGGACATGGTTGACCGGGTGGTTTAGAGCTTTCTCAACCTGGTCCCTGATGAGAGACACAGTCGGTGAAAAGGGATGCAGAGGTGGCGATTCGTCTGCTGGGTGTCGGTAAATCGGGAAACTATGCAAGACGTTCATAAGCTTATAGATTAATGGAGAGCGAGTCTATTACACTTACCTTCCATCTTCGTTTACTGCTCCTTCCACAGCGACAAGGCGCGGTACTTCACCGCCTACCAGAAAAGCAGTTATTTCCCCGTTGTTTGATCTCGCTTGGCTCTGGGTTCACCTCTGTGATGCATAGTATTCCACTTGACCTCGCTCTTCAGTTTTTGAAATGCGACATCCGCCAGGTCATCGGGCAGAACGTGTAGCACAATGTCCGTGTCTCCTTCTCCAATCTTATCTCCAGGACCTAGCAGGGGACTACGCTCGAAATCATTGCGGGCACGCTGGGACTTGCCATGAACCTGCGCTGCATGGCTCGGAGTGGAGGAATCTGGGTGGGCATTGGGTTTGGTGACTGTCATAGTCAGGAAAATGGTAACTGTACGAGTCAAGAGGGAAGTGAATTAATACCCACAAGGTGACTCACGCCACATTAATGCTGTGTGAGCACTGCGCGTGGCTGTGTCGCCAGAAGTACCTTCCTTAAAAAGCATTCAACACCAGCACTCACCCGGCACCAATCGGCTCCCACATCACCTGCTCTCCATGAATCCCGTGTCATCCCATGGCACAATGCCAAAGGAGAAGCAGAAGTCATATGATGAAAGGTGATGCATCTGGAAGTATCTCGAGCATGCACACCAGGCCCGATCGGCGTCTCGTCGAGTATTGCTACGCATTTCCGGAACTTTCTATGAAGCTCGAGACATCAGAGGAGACCCAAGGCCTACAGGTATAAAAGGACGCTGTCTGAAGCGTCAACAGCCTCAGCCTAAAACCAGAAAACACTCACAGCAACCACTACAACCTCACCACAAAGCTCAAGCACTATGTCTCTTACCAACTTCTACGACCCCTTCTTCTCCCTCTCCGACTTCGACCGTCTCTTTGATGAGGCATTCTCTGCTCGTGCCGGAAACACCGGTAACCAGCAAGTTGCTCGTTAGAACGGTACTGCAAGCCGTTCTCTGAGACCCAGGTATGTACGCTATATTGGACTCTGAGCTGTCGGGCTCGGGCTGAACGCTGACCATTGTTCAGGATGGACGTCCATGAAGACGCTGAGAAGAACGTCGTCACTGCAACATTCGAGCTCCCAGGTCTTCGCAAGGAAGATGTGAACATCGACGTTCGCAACAACCAGCTCACGGTCTCTGGCGAGACGAAGCAGGACGAGAGCCGTGAAGAGAACGGATATGCCGTGCGCGAGAGGCGCTTCGGCAGATTCTCGAGAACGCTCCCTCTTCCACAGGGTGTGAAGGTTAGTAAATTGTATTTCAACTGTCGGATGCGGATAGTGGACTAATTTGCTCCCTTCTAGGCTGAGGAGATCAAAGCTGGGTATGAGAACGGTATCTTGACCGTTACCTTCCCCAAGACGAGCGTCGAGGCTGCTCCGAAGAAGATCACCATCTCATAAGCCGGTAGCGTGTCACTCGCCTGATCACACATTGGAAGTATTCGGAGGATATAGGACTGAACGGCATTCGTTGAACAATCGCATCGCATCATCTTGCATTCATTCATGTATAACAGCCTGCTGTATCCTTAGTCATACCTGCACAATTTCACTCCGTTTCTGATATCCGATCGAGTTGAGCCTCATTTATTAAAGCAAGCACCAAGATCCTCTAGTTCTGCTGAACGATCCTCCTGCTACCCGGGAAACGGGCTGGGAAGGGGTCAGCAGCGCTCTGGATGATTGCTCCATGCTGAACATTGCTCGCGGGAGCGAGGCTTCCACTCTGCTGATCCAAGACGACGACCCTATCAACGACGTTAACCTGTCGCTGGTATGTATTGCCCGCAAGGTCGGTATAGCTGAAGGTGTTGTTGTTATATGGTAGGGCACTTCCTCCACCTGCGAAAAGGAAGCTCATTGAGTATGGTTCTTACAGGATCTGATGTCTTGTCTCCTACCTGCGACTTGATGATTTTGGATAGTAGATCCGGTGATGAGAGGACTGGGAACCACCGTCCTGTCATATGCATGATCGAATGCCACGTCGTCTGCGAAAGTGGATCAGGTAGTGCAGGCGTGTAAACGAAGATAAACTGACAGTTCGTGAGGTTGATTGCGAACGGGTAGGAGAAGGTATCGGAAACTACGGTGACGCCATTGTGTGTAGAGCTCATGGTACCAGCGGTCGTTTGTACGACATTCTATATGAGCAAAAATCACTATTCTCCCTGGAGAAGCAATAGAACAATGAGCTCACGTTAGCATCGCTGAGGTAATACTGAGTATTAGAGTATTGGAGACTCTGCTGCCAGACGACGGTTGTTGTCTCTCCGCTCCCACTGACAATCGTAGCCTCGATGTGGACGTCATGGCTTGCTCCAACCGTGATTGTCCCCAGACCATTGTCGATATTTCCCGTCGTATTAGTGGTCGCAAACAGGGGCGCATTATTAACCGTAATGTTTCCAGTGGTGGGATTTCCCGACGGATCCGTCACAACTTGCAAGTTCCCAGAGACGAACCAGTTCCCGTTGATGGTATGGTTGGACTCGGCAGAGGAGACGTCAATCGAGATGGTATGGGAGTTGCCGTCGGTCAAAATGGGGACGAAGGGGGTAAGGTCCAGGAAGTATGTAGGGAGGTCGAGAGCGCCATATGAGGTGATTGGCCTGCAATTATAGTTCCCAGTGAGCAGTCAGCTCAGGCCGTATACTGAGAACTGCGCTTACATCCAGGCCTGAGGAAGGATAGCACCAGTGAAAAGAACGGGGTACGGTAACGCAACACCAGCCAGTTGCCCATCGACGAGAAGCCTCACTTCTCGGAAGGGGCCATCGCCATAAGTCGTACCAGGTGGCAGGTCGTTGAGGTAGTCGTTTGCAGCATTGTAGTACTGAAGCGCCCATTAGCCTCCCTATCAACGGAGAAATCAGGCCGCCATACCCAGAATTCTTCCTCGGAGTTGCCAGATGCTTGCAATTCCGCGTAAATCTGAACGGCGTTCTGCGGCACGGTGACGTTCAACTGCACATACATCATTCGAATACTATATCTGCTGACAGAGAGTCGACAACATACGGAGAAGACAGGTGGAACGGACTCCTGCGCCCCTGTATCATTTGCGAGATTCCCTAAGGGTATTATGACACTCGAGCTCTTAGCAGCTGGATACTCGTCCGAGGACTCATAGAACGTGGCGTGCAGCGTAGCTTAGAATCGTATTCGTCAGCACCTGAGGCCTAACGTACCAAATGAGATTGTAAACGCACTTGCATATTCGCCCTCGAGGCCAGTTTCGACGACATTATCCAGTTCCAGGATGAACATGCCCGGTTCTGCGAAGATTGGAGTATACTTCGAGACGTCCTTTAAATATGTCCAGATGATACCGTCTCCAGAAACTGGCTCCGGAGTAGACGTGCGCCATACTGCAAGTGAATATGTCTGCTATTGAGTAATGCTTACCGAGGGGATGTGTTAGAGGTCACTGACTTTCTACTCCTTGCAAGGTGAACGTCCCTAGACGATCGTACTGAGTCCCGTTTGAGGTGACCGTAAAGTTGAGGCTTATGCCAGCCCAGGTGCCTGCAGATCCACAGTCCGTCGGTGGCCTTTAGGTGTATGAGCCAAATGCTGATATGCAGAGTTTATAGTGCGACATACGTGTATGGGACAATTTCGGGGCTGTGCCGTCACGCAATCAGCTACAGATCAGGACACAATAACAATTGTATTAAGCTGCTTACTCTCCATAAGAGTTAGCGAAAGTACGGCTATATAGGACCTACGGGTGAGTAATGTCCACAATCTAAGAATAAAGCGAAGACTCGGACGTGAGTATCTCCACAGTGCATTGGTTTGCACTACGCGGCAAGGTCAACGGCTGAGCGACTTGGAAGTCGACCTGTACAGCAGCCCGGACCAGAGCACCTAGAGAAGTCAGCAGCAGAAGTCGCGAAGCGGAGAACATGGCTGTCGACGTCGGTCACGACGTGCGGGCGGGTCGCACGACTTGGGATGCGACATTCTGCCTTATATACATGTATCCAGTGCCCCATGTGCCATGAGTAAGATAGGAACAGGAAGCACAGATAATAATGTCGCGGTGGCTCGACAGAGCGGATCCATGTGCGCAACGCGAAGTGAATTGATGGTCGCTGCTTCCTCGGCAAAACCCGAGTTTCTGTTCCAAGCGGCGAGGACTCATAGCATATCCAGTTATAAGACACAATCTAAATATTGAGAGCAAGAGAATCATAAGGAGTACGCGGGGGATGAGAGTCTGACGTAAATATGTACGGTCATGGAAATACAGATTGCCACGATTGCCGCTTAGATCATCTTATCATCATCCTAGTGAAACGAGTTGAGCGGACAGATATAGCTGCACTTGCATTGCGGTACAGGTCTCGTTCGTCTTGGAGAAACAAGAGGCCGCCACCCTCCTGATGTCGCTGAGTGGCAGCGAGCAATTCGCGATCGATTCGGGCATAATGATGCACGCAGGAGGGACATTCGATAGTCTTACATCCGACAAGCACTGCTTCCGCTGTTTCATTCTCTCCCTTAGACTTATTACGATCCACCAAAGAGTGCCCCGAAGTGAGTGGCCTTGTGTCTACGAGGAGAGAACGTCAGACGACCAAAATAGTATAAGGAGCGAGTTGACGTACCCTAGATAAGCCCTCCCAGGATCGAAGAACGTACTTCAGATCATCCGTCAGTTAGTGTCGCTTGCCATGAGCAATGAAGGAAGCGACACTCACATGTACCCTCGCTCTCCCGGTACCCCGAGCTTGTCCTTGAAATGACCAAAGAACGCCTTGCTATATTTCTCGTTGGCAGTGGGGTTGATGTTGTCAAGACTCGTCTTAGAGATGCCGGATGAGATGCAGGTATGTGCAGGAAGAAAGATATTACTTACTATCACCATGAGGAAGGCTGGATCGAATGTGCCATGGAAGGACAGGTTCTCGTCGTAGTTGTAGCTGATCGAGATGTACTGCTCGGGCTTTCCGAGCGTCTCTGCAGCCAACTAGACAATGATGAGATGCGTATTATATGCATTCGTCGATGCTCCTCAAGTCGGCTGACCTTGGAAAACTCCACGATAAATGCCCTAATATCGGACACCTATCCAATACACAACTTGGTTAACGAACGTGAGTCTGTGATACGAAGTCAAGTCGTACCTTCACGTTAGTGGTGATCACGAGCGACGGCATGGTGGTCGTAGGTAAGAAACAGATGAGTCACCGAGCCGTTATATAAAACCGCATCGGACACCTCCTGACCAAGTCTGAACCAATCAGACGGATGAGCCATTCCAGTCAAGAGGAGCTCGATGGGAGCTCGAGTGAACTCTCGAATTCGCAGCCTCGACAACGGGCCGAGTCCATCACGTGAAATGTCACATCTCGTGACTGTCGTGACATACCTTGTCACATTTTTGGTCCCCGCCAATCTTCGCTCCTGCATTTCTAGTCTGAGACAGTAGGGATTCCATCGAACGTTGAAACTTGTAAGGAGGATTGCCTTCTAACATTCTATTGAAGCGCTGGACTGGGTGATGAGGTCATCGTGATTTGTCCGCTCTGACCAGTTAATCAGTCAGCTTTGACGCCATTAGACCATTCCTCTTCTGATTGACGACGACACAGACATTCAATCTCTTGGTCAGCACTCCGGCAGAACGCACAGATGATGGTATTTAAAGCGGCCGTAGTTGCAGCTTCAAGTGTTATCCAGATCGCAGAAGACGTGAACCCAGCAGAATGAGCAGAGACACTACGAGCCAATCCGATGTCCGGAAGCAGCCCATTGAGAAGGATGGGTCTTTCAAGCGGCCGGACACTCAGTTCCGGAACTGGATTGAGAAAGAGGGGAAGTTCGCCCCGGAGGCAGGTGAGCAGTAACCTTCTGATAGTGTATACCGTAGTAACGATCTTGCTCACCCGGAGGCCGCTACCACCTCTTCGTGGCATACGTTTGCCGTGAGTATCATCAGTGCTCAGAATGAAACAGGTTGTTGATCTTGATCGCAGCTTGGGCGATGCGCACGCTCATCTTCCGGAAATTGAAGGGGCTGGAGGACATTATCGGGGTTACAGTGGCGTCCTCCCGGATGGACGAACACGGGTGGCCATTCGCGAAGATTGACAACTTTCCAGGGGTTGAAGATGACCCATTTTACGGGTCCGAGCATATAAAGGACTTGTATCTGAGGGTCGACCCCAACTACACCGGACGGTAAACCCACAGCACGTTATTCCGTGCTGCTACTGAGACTATATCACTAGATTTACTGTTCCTATCCTCTGGGATAAGAAGCTCGAGACGATTGTTAACAATGAAAGCTCCGAAATCATTCGAATCCTGAACAGTGCTTTCAACGACCTGCTTCCGGCTGAGAAGGCCGCACTCGATTTCTACCCTGCGCATCTCCGCGAGGAGATCGATTCTGTAAACGACTGGGTTTACCATACAGTCAACAGTAAGTACCGTCATCGCAGCTACCGATACTGATCACCCATTCGTTATCAAGACGGCGTCTACAAGACCGGATTTGCCACCACCCAGGCAGCGTATGAAGCCTCCCTACATCCACTCTTCCAGTCGCTCGACAAGCTGGAGAACATGCTCGCGGGTAACGAGTATCTCATTGGCGGGCAGCTCACAGAAGCTGATATCCGGCTCTACGTGACGATTGTGGGCATCCGCAGTCAGCCTTGATCATACCATTGCATGACCTCGCGATTGTAGATCCGGTTCGACGTGGCGTATTACGGTGCGTTCAAGTGCAACATCCGCGACATCCGGCATGGGTATCCGGCCATCTACAAGTACGTGCACCCATTTGCGAGCTGTGTCCGTCGCGGATTGAATGCGCCTCGCAGGTGGTTGAAGAGGCTGTACTGGACGGAGCCAGCTTTCCAGTCTACGACTCATTTCGACCATATCAAGGGAGGCTACTACTCGCTTACGTCGGTGCGTGTTTTGCTTTCGCGAGGCATTGAGGCTCTTTCTGATATCGATGCACCTCAAGATTAACCCTACCAAGGTAGTCCCCGTTGGCCCGTTACCCCCGATCGAGCCGTTGTGAAGAACGAGCATAAAGCCGGGAATTGCACTGTGTATCTTGAGTCCTCTGCGTATATTATCGGTAACTGTTCACCCCTGGACGTATCGATCTTTGGCTCCGGCCATCTATGAGCTTCTCCTCTGCGCTAATTCCGCGCATGTTATAAGAGTAACCGTTTTCAGCATCCTCGCTTCGGATCGTGCGTTTACCTGTCCAGAATTTTGTTCCAGTTGCCCCTTCGTATTTCATGCAGCAAGAGTAAAATTAAGATTGACTGTTTTCAATCTCATGCGGGTGCTGTCGTTTACTGTGCTTGTTAGTCTGACTGACTTCCTTGGTCCGTTCTATGTTCCGTGCCAGATTAACAGCTGGATCTCAAGATTGAATGAACACTTTCCGTGCAACCGAGACTGATATAGGTGCGCGATATCTTGATCTACCTTGCTCCCTCTCTGCCTCCTGACCGACTGCATTTCCGCAGCTAGGTGACTTGTCACGCCCACCACACCCAACAGGCTATCAGATATTCAGTGGCGTTTGCTGGGGCTCAAGTACGCCATCAACGTCTTCCAGCATGCTCCAATGATGTCTACCAAGCCGCACGATTCCACCTCGCCTCTGGTGGGGTTCAGAGATCAGAGTGTCCAAGGTCCCTTGGCTTTCGCGCTCCAGGGAAACTCAGCGAGGTGGGCACTTGATCGAGAGAAGTTAATGCGAGTGCTCAGGACGCGGAATAGGCAAGACAAAGCCAGTCGTGTGCGGGGCCAACTTTAATCGTGATCACAGGATCCGAGGGCTCGAGTGCCTGGGCGGATGCCTGATCCATTGTATGAACATGAGAAGGGCTGTCGAACCTGTGCTATGGGAAGAGCATGTCAGCTGTCAGTCGTATGGAAACCCGGTGCTTTTCCTCATATGTGGAATGGTAGGCCCGGATTTCTTGTATGAATGAGCGGCACTGACACCGCGGTGGGTCCTTCGCGAACTCGCTCCCCCACGTCTTCTGCGGGGTTACTGAATTCTGTCGCCGGTCTGGCCATGGGGTCGGTGGGTAATAGCATGCGGACTCGCGTATTGATTCCTGATCTTCAGAAGCCAGATCACTCCGGTGCAATATGGCGGTTGGCTGATAAGATGGTGCAGATTATCGTATATCGAACTCCAGGCTCACATGATCGGGTGGCAGTAACGCCTGCGGGCCCAGTAAACCAATCATCGGAGTCGCCTGTGAGTACCGGTCCCTCCATACCGAAGACATGTTCCCAAGCAGTGAGGATGCCGCAGTCCGCAGTGTTCTGGAATCGGTGTCTTCCTGCCCACTGGCCCTATTTCCCAAATCTTTATTTTTCTGCAGCATGGTCAAGTCAAGACTGGTGCGCGTACCTCAGCTATTGGCGTTTGCAAGGTGTTGGGCGCTGTCCTTAAGCTTCAGCCAGAGTACATGACCCGTCCTTCTGACCGGGCCAAGTGAGCCACTTCCTCCTCTCTGTTAGCCTCTCTGTTAGCGCTAGGTTTCTCATCAACGAGGCGTCCGGGGCACCGGTGATCGCAGCTATCACGGAGTAGTAGAAGGCCTGGCTGGACGTCGATACTTTCATTTCGGTGCTTGCAAGACCCATAAGCCTAGACTCCTTAATTTCAACGACTTCCTTCTGTTAGATCTTGCTGCTATAATTATCAGGGTACTCTCACATGTCTGCTGAGTCTCGGAACAGATCCTCGAGCGGTTACAGGTCCGAAGGATTTCTCATAAATTTCTCTTGGCTGAGAGAAAAAAGTATGATGTGTTGTTCTTAGAAAGTGTAGACACACATCTGAAGAACACGAGTCATCGCCAGCACTTGGGTCGGTTTTCCTTGGACGACTTGTCGGCTTAATGAGGAAATTCTCCTTCCCAACGCGGTTCGAGTAGTTGCGACGTCCGAATTCGCACGCTCTTGCTGCACTGTCCTCCCGCACACCACTGCCAAATGTCTTTTATCTTTGGCACTCTTTCAGGAGCGCTGGTCGCAGGAGGTGTAAGTATCACCCAGCTCATACCGCCTGCACATATAGACCACCTTTACAGGCTTACTATGGATTTTCCAATCTAATTCAGACCAGGTATGTCATAGACGCTGAAGTCACCACTTCGCGGTCTGATGATTTCCACAGGACGCAAACGCACCGCAGAGAGTACGTCGCATACTCGACGACTTACTGGTGACCAACTGACGCTTCATTGCCTGGCAGCCTGCATACATTGTCCCAGCGCCTCCTCAACCCGCCTTCCGCCTTGAACGCGCCTGCCCCGGCCGCCGCGCGGATCGCGCACGACGCGTTCTCAGCGCAGCTGAAAGAACGCTGGAATCAAGAGATTGGGGGTATCTTCCAGATATCGAGGGAGTGGGCGGCGAAGGGAGCTGACTGGGGAAAGCGGACATTGTATGGTGTTTCTGGCGGACAGAAACATGCGTAGACCGTTTGATGAGTAATACATAAATTTTCCTGGATGTCTTTGATCTATGATCGCTAGACAACCTTCATCAAGGCTTGCAGCAAACAAATTTTCGTATGCAGTACTGGTCCTCGTGCCATGGAGCCTGCACATTGTTGTCCAGTTTCTTGTGCGGACGGGTTGTCGACACGCTATAGGTCGGTAAGAATGAGCGGCACCGGTGAGTCACAGCAGCTCCGTTCTATCGTCCGCACATGATGGCGCAACGTCGGTCGTCTGACCTGCCACACACCCTCGTTTCCACCCAATCGACGCCTCGTCTCGCAAGGCGCTGTACGCCCAGCAGAGCGCAGGAGAGTGCCCGGGGACTCTACGACGGCAGTGATCGAGCGTCGGTCCGCTCATTGTGGGCTGTGTCGCGGATAGCGTTGCCAGCCAAGATGGAAGCGTTGCGGGTTATATGTGTCCGAGTGTGTTTTGATTCTTATCGACGACCGCTGTGGCATTTATCAGGGACCTATCGCGTCTCTTGCCCACCTTCTTCTTCGTTACTTGGTCTACAGAAATATGAGATGTTATATGATGAAGACTTTGAGATATATGCGCGTACCGTCCCCTGTCTAGTGCTTCCGATTCCCGATCGATCATACCTGTAATTGAGCACAGCCTTCTCCGATAGGCACTCGTCAAATATGGACGGCAGAGATCCGGGGTTGCAGTATAAATTCTAGGCGGACAGCTATGATGATATCAGAGGTTATAGCTATAGGCTGGTAGGCAACGCAGATTCAAAAAGCCATGATTCACGAATACAATATCGTATATGCATGGAGACGCTGCTGTTTAGCGTTACCGATAATCCAGATACAAATGCTCAGCGTCCGATATTAAATACCGGTTGACTCCAGCTTCCAGCGCATCGTCGAGCTAGAAGTCACATCTGCTTCAAGGCCAAGCTTCAAAGTTCATGATGGCACCCTCTGACCACTTGGCGAATCGCAAAATCCGCAGGCCAGCTCGATTGCCGTAACTTAACCCAGGTGAGACCGCCACTGACGGTGCGGCCAATGGCATTAAGAGCTTTGGGACCACTGCAGCCAAGACATCATTTCCCGACAAACCCAAGAGAAGGCTACGTAGATGAGGAAGGGTGTCAGACGTAATGTCGGTAAGAAGGGCAGACCTTCCTCGAGCGAGGCATCGCGACGACGAGACCAGAGGCGATTGACGTTGCAGGCGCTCCACTGGATCACGCAGGCTAGAACCACGGCTATGGCATACGGTCCTAGAGCCTTCATAGTCGACGGCCCCCATCGCTTGGACCTTGAACTTCATTTGTGCGACTGCCTGTGAGCTATACCAGAGTCATCGGCCGTAAGGGTGACTCGACCGCAGACCTGTCCGACCGTCCGAGATGAAGCAGGCCCGAGTCCGCCACCCACATTACTTCAGGTGACCTAAACCCAGTCTCACGAATGGCATGGGCGGCCCAGGGGTTCGGGTCGGTCCGCGTCCATTGCAAGCAACGTCGAGCCAAGGGTGTTCAAAAGGCGGTGCGGGACCGCGAATGTGGTAGGCAAACCGTAATCAAGAGCAGGGGCACGGTATTCTTGGGCGTGGGCGTGACTGGGAACGGAGACGACGCGTCGCCGGGTGGGAAGCAGGGGTGGATGGGGCCCTCTTCGGACGCTGAGGCCGGCGTTCAGAGAATGGCGGGAAGAGTTGCGGGATGATGGATCAGCATGCGATATATATACGAGGCAAGTTGGAGACGCATCGGGCGCGAAGAACATAGCGTTTTCTGTCAAACAGGACGAGCTATGGGAATGGAAGCCGAACAAGTGAGCTATATGGTTCCCATTCTGACTTACTTGCAGGGACTACAGGCACCTACGATCGTTCCTTGCCCAGGAAGAGTCCGGGTATGAAGGTAGGTGCATCGACGCGCCCACACCGTGACCTCCGTTGTCTAGACTCTAGAGGCAGAAGAAGACTACACATGGAAGCCACAAGCAATGCTGGCTCGCGTGACAAGCCAACCCGGAGCCTGTAATCGATTTCTCCCGTTATGCAGTGTCAAGCGCATGGACAGAGCGCGCCTAGAAGAGCAGAATGCACGGAAATTAAAATGCGAAGCCCAGCTCCGCGACACCCGAGAGGGTGCGCCCACAATGATCGTTCAGACTTGCAGTGTACACTGAGCTGGGATAAGCTGCTCGCAAACGGGCATGCCACTCCGCTTCACGTCCGTCCGGCACCTTGACTGCCAGCCTAACCACAAAGCAACCTGCCAAGTCCACCTAACCCAAACGCATCAATCAGCTTACTCACTGCAGCTCACCCGGATCTTCAATCTACCACACGAGCCATCTAATCTCGAGCTCCATCCCCGGCGTCTAGATAACCGCCCCAAACCACATATGTTCGCGCCTCGTCGACAAACGTGGCATAGGTGTATCCTCGGCCTCTCACGCACCGACGATCCTAGCGAGGCGGCTCATAGACGAGCAAGAGCGTATTTGCAGTCGGACACGCAGATAACGACGCGGACGGGCGGGGGAAATAGAGGGGAAGAAAGTGCCCGGGGGACGCACGTTCGTCAACGGTCCTCCCCGAGTTTGGATGCCATCTCGCGTCCTCCTTGATTTGATGTCGTGTGCGCCGTGGTAACCAGAAATACATGCATCGCGGGAGGAAGGATTTGGGAGCTTTATCCCAGGCGTAACATACCTGCAGAGGACGATCTGAACCGCCGGAGGACTGCGAAGCAATAACCGACGTCATGGAACGGGTACCTCGCCAGCCCGAACCTAAATCACACGGAAGCAAATCACCGTGCTAAAGCCCCAAAAAAGGAGATGGAAGTGCGGGGACAGAGGCGTGGAGCAGCAGTGATAGAGCTCCAGCACTAGCAACTAACATCCAGCGGAATCGAAGCATGCCAATAACTTCTGCGCACCACCGAGAGAAGTAGCGCCAACATTCGGACACACACCATCGCTTAGTTGTTTGCTTCCCTTTAAAGTCCATCGGAGAATCCTCGATCGGCGAGTGCTGCAAAGCGACGTTAACGTTAAGTAAAGATGCCCAAATTCCGCAAGGCACGAAGCAGCATCCGGGGCAACGTGGACCCAAAGCTGAGCCTTTACTACAAATAAGAAGTTTGAAGGGGGTCAAACTGACCTAGCAGAAAGGCGCGGAGGCAAGGCAGTCTAATAAAGCCTCTGCGGGCGTGATTAGATTCATGCACAGAGTCCGCGAGTGAAGAGAAAGAGGTGGGGGGAGGAAGGAGTGTCCGAGGGCGCGTCAGCGTCGGGAGCGCTCACCTCCAGAGCAAGCCATCCTGCTCGCGCTCACACGCTTCGCCTAGTATGTGCCCGGAGCGGCCACGACCGCTGTCGAGGCTGGATCACCGGCGGGAGAACCGTCCTCCAGAAAGAAGCGAGTCACGTCCGGTCTCGCGCAAACATCTAGGAGGGCGAGGCAGCGGGAGGACGTCATCCGCTCGTCCTCCATATCTGAGAATGCCGATACTGGAACAGAGAAGCTACCAGGAAAGACGAACTGAGCGCGGATCGCCAGAGTCTTGCTTATTCTGGTAGATTGATATGTGATAGCGCGTCCAACCTACCGCCACGGCGCACGACAAGGAGAAATAGCATCACACGTTCGTCGACGAGAGGGTACCAGGTAACCCGTACTGCGGCGCGCTTAAGCTTCCAGCGCGGGTCGGCTCCGACGAGCACGGGTTGGGAATGGGGAAGATTTAAAGTTGACCATCGAGTGGTGACGGTGTACCCTTAGTAAGACCACCAGGTATCCAGGTGGAGGATTCTATCCAGGGACAGCGAGGCCGACCCTGTCCTTTCGAACGTTCGTCGAAGGGGATCTACAAACGCGGGTGACGAGGCGCAGGCTTCTCGGAATCGCAGCGTCGGGCATTGGGCGCGGAAGGAGTGACTGATAGAGAATGCCGGCAGCTGACGAAGAGATGGGCTTACGAGTGCTAAGTAATGCGCGTCGGAGGCGGCTAAGGGGGTGATGGTGGCGCGGCGAGTGCCGGTGGATCTGTTCCTAGGTAATCTGCTTGACTGCGCAGGCGGACTGCGGAGCCGGGTGGATGCGCGTCGTCTGGAAATATTATCAGAGAATCGAGACGGGTAACGTTAACGCACAACAGCTAGACCAGGCGGAATAACCCGAGGTGATGGTGATGTGTGGATAGTTGGCTTGGACGGGCTTGGGCTTGATTCAGGTCGTTTGACTCGGAGCAGCCGCCATTGGTCGAGTGCTGCCATTGGCCGGGTATTGATAACCATCAGCGGCAAATCGGGCGAAGAAAGGCGGAAGCAAAATGGATGGCCATCAGAAGACATGGACAATGGGGAAGGAGAGGCTTGTGGCGGAGGAGTGATGCGGGGAAATAGGGTTGAGGTAAGGTTGGGCGGAGCTGATATTGGGCTGATAGTCGAGGGCGCGGCGGGAGACGGTCGAGCTGGCGACGGGCGAGTGGCAGAGGACGCGGTGAATTTGTCAGGAGTCGCATTTCACGAGGATCGGAGCCGGAGGATGCAGTGAGAGCCTGGGCCTCTGTGGATCCGAGAGTATCGATGGACGAGCTTCGTCAAGAGGGCCACGTTAGGCGGTGAGTACAGTCCAACCAATCGTGGCCAGAAAAGGACCATGCAAGCCAGAACACGGGCACGACTCATCTGTCAACCGTCACGTCACAATCTAGATTGGACTGGACCCCGGACACAATAAGAAGCTTGGCACTTGGCTCGCTACGGTGGACATATAATTCTGAATCTAATTATGACTGCATCCAATCCATCCCCGCTGCAACCATGACCGCCGTCCTGCAGTCCCAGAGCCCCTTCAGCCCGCACCTGCGCCAGCAACCGCCACAGCAGGGCATCCTGCTCAACCCCTCCCCACGACAACACGCATTCCCGCTGCCCCACCCCGCCTCCTACACCTCCCTCTCCTCCTCGTCCTCCTCCACCGCAACAGACGACGACGCCCTCTACTCCTCCTCCACGGACGCAGACAGGCCCCACCCCGCCCGCACACACCGCTCCTCCTCCCTGCCCACCCGCAAGATCCGCTTCGCGCCCCTCCCCGACCCCCGCCGCGCCGTCTTCGTCACAGACGGCGGCGACGAGCTCCCCATCCCCGTCGACGACGACGACGCACAGATCCCCTCCTCCGCCACCCCCTCTTCCAAAAAGTTTACTATTGGCCCCGCCACATCGCGCTCCGCCCCCGTCTCCCCCCAGGTGAACCCGCAGGTCGCCGAGTGGGAGGTCATCGATTCTCCTAGGATCGGCACCTACAAGCTCCCCCCGCCCCTCGACCCTCCGTCCCTTGCATCTTCGGTCTCCTCAGCATCGCAATATGAGTACTCTACGCCCTCGGGCCCGTCCTCGCCCACCACCGCCGCGTGTTTCCCGGGGACACTCCCGGGCCCGTCTACCAGCTCCAAGAAAGGCCTGACGAGAAAACTATGGAAGCCCCTCCTCATGCCCATGAGTCTCTCCAAGAAGCCCCTTCTCAACTTCCCAAATACTAGCACCGAGAGCGTCGGTCTCGCCAGGTAAGCCTCTGCCCTTTGTTGCGCGCACAAATGACTCCGCCGGCGGTGATTTCTCGAATCAACGCCCATCTTCATCTTCCCACCGGCACCTATTCGCCCGTGATTGTTATTTTTATCCATCATCTACGCCCATACCCTGTATACACGAATACTGATTTACTCTACGTGCTCAGATCGTCCTCACGCGACCCCTCCCCAGGTTTCAGCTACGGCGCCGCGCTTTCTCGCTTCTCCTCCACGCAATCCACGCAGTCGTACGCCACGTCCTCTACCATCGGCGCCTCCTCTAGCACGCTCGCTCTTGCGCGCACGCAGTCGCTCACCTCGGAGCCGGACGAGACGAGGAAACGGAAGCTCCTCGGGGGGAAGCGGAAGAAACGGCCGCATAGCGCTGGGTCGGGTGCGGCGTCGACGACCTCGCTGGCGTCCGTGGGCGGGGGCGGGGGCCAGGGCGGGCGGGGGATGCGGATGTTGAATGGGCGGATTTATGGTGCGAAGAGCCGGGAGGGGGGGTATGGGTATAAGAATGCGAATCCGTTTGCGACTGTGAGGGATGAGCCTGAGTTTGTGGAGTGGGGGTATGGGGGGATGGGGAGTGTGGGTGGGAGTGGTGGGGGGAGTGAGGTGTGGAAGAAGGTGCAGGGTGGGGAGACTGTTGGGGGAAGGGCGGCGAAGAAGGAGGAGGATGATGATGATGGGAGTGGGATGGGGTGGGTGAGGAGGAGGAGGGAGCAGAGGGAGAGGGAGAGGGTGGAGAGGGAGAGGGAGGCGAGGGAGGGGGCGCCGGAGATTAGGGTTAGTGATCATGATGAGGAGGGTGGGGGGGAGCCTGCGCGTGAGGTGGAGGAGAGGCGGGTGGAGGAGGAGCGGGAAGAGGAGAAGGAGGAGGAGGAGGAGGAGGAGGAGGAGGAGGAGGTGATTGATGTGAAGGAGGAGCCTGAGCATGTGTATACGACTGTGGCGGTTCCGCATCATCATCGGCATCATTCGCATCATGGGGGGGAGGGGCAGGAGAAGGCGCCGTCGATTGTGGAGATTAAGGAGGAGGAGGTGGAGGTTGAGGAGGAAGCGGGGAAGAGTGAGGAGGGGAGCAGTGAGGGGCATAGGGTTGAGGATGAGGTGGGTGTTTGTTTTGGTTTGAATTGGGGGCAGAGGCTGATTGGGGGTTGTAGGAGGAGGAGGAGGAGGAGGAGGAAGATATGGAGGAAGAGGAGGAGGAGGAGGAGCAGAGGAAGACTGCGCTTGGTGCGGGGGTGGAGAAGGTTAGTCGGCATAAGGAGGTGGGGGAGGAGGGGCGGTAGGGCGCCCCGTTGCCGACATGATCAGTGCCCCGTTTCCTGGCTCGTAGGAGCTGGGTTTCGTGTCGGGATCGTCATCGCCACTTTACGCGTTCACGGGTATATCAATGACCACTTTTTGTATGATGTGCTTGGCTGTGGTCGGTCATGCCATCGCCATCACCACTTTATGTTCTACGACACGCCATCCCCGCTTTATTGATACGATACGCCATCGCCATTCACGACCGCAGCCATCATCGTGCTCACGGACACGCTCTCCCGCTTTTTTTGGGTCTCGGGTGATATATACAGATTTATTTTATAGCTGAGTAGTGTACGTCTCGTAGTTTTCTTGGAGGCAAAGTAATGGGTTGTGATTTTGGTTGGTGTATGTTTGATGTAAGAAAGTGGGCGCGTTTATCCTGGGTAGGCCGGGAGATGAGAGGGGGAGTGGTCTTGATGGACGCCTGACAGGTAGAGGTAGGCCGGGAGATGGGGCGCGGGAGGATCGCGAGGCTGAAGGCTAAGGTTAAGAAGCGTGTTGGTTAACACAACGTTGATAAGCGAGGATGGGGAGTGGGTTTCCTGGATGGTCTGTGCGCAGTAGAAGGGGGGACGATTGACTGAGAGGACAGGCGGGTTTCCCAGTGTGAGCGTGAATATTAATGGGAGTGGGTAGATCTCGTACGGGTGCTTGGGGTCGCGAGGAGAAATACAAATGGGGCAGGCGAGGCGCGAAAATTGAGAGGAAGTCCAAGGGCGGCGGGAAGCGCTGCGGGTGATGTCGGGAGGAGATGAAGGGCTGGCGTAGTGTTTCAGCTGCCGCCTCGAGGCCTCGGTAAGACACGGGCGCAGAGCGCGGCGGAGGTGTGGTGATTTATTTGGCACTGCAAGATCGGGTTGGACAGCTGTACAGGAATATTGGCGTGCTTGCTCGTTAGATAGATTGAATTCCGAAGGTAGGAGCCATCGGTAACCGGTAAATATTTATATGGCTGGTATGTAGGTTTCTGTTAATGCACTAGTAATACGCTGTGGTTCGTCTTGATGCGTGAACGTCCCAAGCGACGGAGATATGTAGTCGTTGGATTGCATTCCAGCGAAATGGCATGGTGCGGGTTGTTGTCACAAACCATGTGACCGCGTAAACTTCATGTCACACCAGGACGCGTCCTCGTTCTCTAGCTCACTATGCCTCGCGCGACTCAGCATAGAAGGAAACCCGAACAGAATGATATATCGCTCTCGCAGCAGTCTGCGAGCAGCGACGACTCTGCGTACGCGTCTCGCCGTCTTTCGAACGCGTATGCTCACAGTCTGTTTTAGGAATATGCTAGCGGTGGTAGCCCAACAGATGCAGGGTTTGCTTTTTCCGTCTTTCTTGATGAGGCGGCGGTATGTGGGTGATTGACGGAGGTGTGGGACAGCGTCGTGGGAGAAGAAGAAGAAAGAGAAGGAAAACAAGTTTTTGCAGTTTGGGAGAAAGCAGCTGGAAGAAAAGGTGCGTTTCTCTGTTGGTCTGGTCATTCGGCTCTGTCTTGCCTTGTTCCTGATGCGAATGCTGACACGTCCACTGTATAGCTAACCGCCCACACAACACGGCTCGCCAGGAAGACGGAGGAGATGTGCGTTCCGTTTGTCTGTTCTGTCCTCAATCGGTCACGCATACATGCATCCGCATCTCTTTTCCCCTTCCGAGCGCGTACACCCCCACCTCTCTCCATCACACTTACCCAACGCCCTTCTGAGACACGGATGCCTATGATGCGAATCGCTCTCACTGCGCTTGCAGGAACCAAGCATACGAATCCTTCGTCGCCGCCTACGCAGCGGCCGAAGACGAGATCCGCGCGTTGTGGGAGCAGATTGTGGAGGAGCAAGGGACCTTCCTCGTGCGTCTCTCCATTCCAAGTAGCCGGCTCTCGTGCATACAATCCCTTCTCTCGCCTGATCATCACCAGCATGCCGAGTTCCTATCCTGTGCTTTCTCGTCTATCCCACTGATCCCTCCTCTCGCGCTCTCTCACGCCTGGACATTCCCGCCCTCCCATATTATACGGCAGCTCACCTGCTCCCATACAGGATCTCGCGCGCCGCAAATCCTCGTCCGCATCCAGCGCCGAGTCCGCGCGCGAAGACGCCCACCTGCAGGGCATGGCGCAGTGCAAACGAGCTTGTGAAGGTACGTTGCCTTGACGGGCCGTTGCTTTCAGGATACTACTCCCTCGCATCTTTAGACCTAGGAACGCTAGTTTCGACATTGACGCAGTGACGTTCGGGTATAGGCTCGTTTCGCTGTGCTTTTCCTTCGCCGCCCAGGCGTCCGTGCTGCTCGGATGCCGTTTGTTCTGATTGTCACTTTCGGACACCCTTAGGCCATGTGGTCCCCTTTGCTGTAGCATATGTCCCTACGGTATTGCGGTGTGCAATGTATAATGAGGTCAATGCTTTATCACATCAAACGTCGCAGCTGCGTGAGGATTATACCTCTGCTCGACCCGCCCGATTTACTGAGTGTGTCCATATTAGCGGAAGACGTCGTTCAGATTTTGGATGATGCTTGGGTTTCGCTGAAGGGCAATACGTTCCCGTACCGCCACTAACACGTCCCAGTACACTTTGCGTTCCAATGAAAATGGATACTCAGACGGGCTATCTAAATGCTGGCGAATGAATATCTTGCATTCTCCTGTCATGTACAATGCGAAACAGAGGCATGTCTATCTATATACTTGCAGTCTACAAACGGTCCATCCAAATCTACAGTCTATCATATACAAATCCAGAAAGAAACATCTAGATATATTGGCACACTGAATCATTGCAAAAGGCATGTCCGCGACGGTAGCCGGGGGAGCGTAGGCGCGTCTTGGGTCGGATAGTTGGTGCTAGAGGTCGTCCACTGACTTGTAGCCCGGCGGAGCGTAGGCGCGTCGTGGTTCGGGTAGTTTGAAGTCGGAACGGTTGCAAGGGATGGTCGTCCGCTGACTTGTAGCCCGGGGGAGCGTAGGCGCGTCAAGGACCAGGTAGTGTTGGGAGTAGTCGGGTAGTCGTCCACGGATGTAGCCCGGGGGAGCGTAGGCCTCGTGGACTAGTCGTCGTCTTCATCTTCGGTCATGCTGCAGTCCGGCGTTGCGATCGGTGGGAGTTTAACTGGCGGCTCCGGCGGAGGCTTGGGCGGTGGAGGTTCCTCGTTGCGGGCCTCGGCCAGCTCGTACACCGCCCTTCTTTCTTCAGCTTTGCACCATCTGATCCTCAATTCCGCTATGCGCCTCGTGGTCCTCTCGATGCGCTCGTTTAATGCTGCTCCTCTTCGCCTGAGCTCCTTGCACCTCGCGATGGCTTCTCGTGCCTCGCGTTCGTAGTCGCTCATGTACTTGCTCCTAGCAGCAGGGTGACCCCTCGAACGAGTCGGTGGCCTGCGAGTCGCCCGTGTAGATGGCTGGTCTGAGATATACTGGAGAATAAGTGGTCAGATCGGACTTTCGGGGAGGTGCGAGAATACGCACCCATCGTCCGGAAACCCTTACGTCTTCAGGGTTACGCGGCAGGCCACGTTCTAAAGGCACGCGTACGCGGAGATGCGAAGTAGTGGATAAGGGGCGAGCTGCTGCTAGACGCTTCTCTGCTGAACCGAGGCCAATCTGAAAGAAACAAGACCATGTCAAGATCATTCTGGGAGAGGATTAGGTGCACTTACTGGGTACCCAGTGCCCTTTACGTCTTCAGGGCGATCCCGGCGGCCTTGCGACGTCGAAGGAGGAGCGGTCGCGGCTCTCGCTATGAGGCTCTTCTGCCACAGCACAAGCCACGTTAGTACTGTGTGGAGAGATGACGAAAATAGACTTACTGTACGCCAGGTGCCCCTTACATCTTGAGGGCGGCTCCGGCGGCCTTGCGATATCAATGGAGGAGGGCTCGCCATTCTTGAAATCATACCGCCTGAGAAAACTAGCGGGTCTTCAATGTCGCCGACGGAGAGCTTGTCAAAGTCGAGCGAGGGTATTGTTGGGAGCCGGCAGCTTGTCGACTCAGGGAGGAGATCGCGGGCGAACACTTCCTGCGCCTTTTCAGTTGAAACATTCTCCGACATGTGAGAGTAATCCAATATTTCTGAGAGGGTGCGGTACGTGGCGTTGGAGCGGAGAGAGTCGGATGGTGAAGAGGATGTCGAAGATGGCGAGAGCGGAGGAAGGTAAGCGGCCAAGCCGAAACTGGAAGAACGGTCCATGCAAGCTTCCGGTTCTGGCGAGGCGTTTGCGCTGTGATCCTCACGCTAAAGAGGGATAGAGTCAGTACTTGATCAGGTGCGTATACGAACGTGCTTACCAATCGCGACACGGCTGGATTGCCCAGAAGCTTCGTCTTCTGACTCGAACGAGCACTAACATTGTTGCGAGAGGCATCTAATCTGGAGGGGGTGTTGTCCAAGCTGTTCGGAGCATCATCCACTGAGCCTGGAGAGACGTTGGCAAGGTCGATCTCGGAGGGCATCGGAGAGTGCACGAGAGCGTCCTGTGGAGTGGTGTTAGTCTTTTGTGACATGCAACACAACAAATACACTCACCGAAGGAATATGAATGGAGTGCGTGATAGAATTGACTATCCAATCCGCCACGGGGGTCGAATTAGAGTCGTCGAAGCGTACGGGTGTCCTTGTAACGAATAACCAAACGGCGCCGGCAATAAAACCTATAATAAGTACAACCAATCCAAGACCAAAGGCTTCAACGGGGAACGTCGATGTCGTCTTCTCCATGTCGTCGGGTGCGGCATCCAGCAAGATAGTGAGAGCTGGTGCTGGCAGCGAGAGGGCCTGCATACATCCGAAGATGAAGGAGAGGAGCCGTCTCAGAACAGGAGCGACACTCCTGAAGAGCAGAGAGAGGCGGAAGACGTCGACGGTGTCGAGGACCGAAGGACCAGAGAGAGTTGCACTTAAAAGTTGAGTAACAGTAAAGTGTTCCATAATGTGTGGGGACTGGAGGAGAGAGGGGGGGAGGTATTAATGCAGTTTCTGGAGCGGCTGGCGGTGGCTGGCGCACCGATCGATGTTCACCTAGGCTTGACGGGCGGCTGGACTTCTAGTCTGTATTAAAACCCATACCACGCGAGCTCACTCTAGACGTTGACGAGAACCACAAGCACTCTATAGCCCAGAGCTCGTGGTTCTCATCAGAGTAAAGAACACAAGATGTCCATACTGCATTTACAGTCTCGGCCTCGACGGTGGCCAGTGGTAAGAATGATTAATGATTCTCAAGCACGCACTGTTGACAAGCGCACCGAGAATAGAACTCAATAGACGGTAAAGAATAGTCGATTGCAGTAAGGTATAGCTATGGAACACAAGGGCTTTTATACTACTAGGGAAACCTGCCACCGCAGTCGTGCCACTGGTGGCACGACTCTGCCACCCGGTTAGAGTACAAATGGTGTGATGTAATAACGGAATGCGGAAATATCATACCAACAACAAAGGAAAATCTATCTATAACCACATTACATGTCAACACGCACACACTGGCAACTCCTCGGCACTTTCAGGTCTCGATGATTGCTTCTGATACAACTTGAACATGACCTGAAGGCAACTGCGTCTTCGCGCACGGCCCGCCTGTATTAAACTTAACTTAGTTTACAATCTTTCCACACTTCGACCCAAGATACTAGCCACGTCCCATCTACCGGATATCCAGCCTGGAGCCAGACAGCAGTAACCTCTGAATCGCGCCAAAATCGCGCCCCAGACGCAGGTAGACAAGTTTGGGATCGACAGGGTCAGAATTGAAATATATGCTAGTCTATTTGTATTTTATTTTCGCCTTTCCGGAGCTTTCCGGGCGAGGTTGAGAGAGGGGGATCACGTGATGGTCAGGACAAGTCATCGCTGTGTTGCATGGCCATGGACAAGAACAAGTAAACAGCATGCAAGGGTATAAGCTTAATCCAAGACAATATCTTCTCCGTTTCTCACCATCTATCTATCATGCCCACTCGCCCAAGCCTCATCTGGCGGGTTTCTCTCCACCTCGACTATCGCCCTGTAAGGATACGAATCCTTACGGACCAGGAGTGCGGCAGGACCCTTTAGTACCCCGGAGTAACCGCACAAAGAGTGTGTAACGCCCTCGGAATATGGGACACTTGGAGTAGTGTCGAGTTTATCTCAACGCACGTACACCAAAAGCAGAACGGACTACTTTGTCCTCTCATCGCCAAGAAAAATATGAATCTAGCAGGAGACGTACACTATTTTGCTGTAAGCGAGGAGCATGTCCGTGAACACGGTGAACACTGCCAGCGTGGCGAATGGTTAATAATTGCTGTAGTCGTGAATGAGCCTCGTGCGCGTCGCAAAACAGTCGAAGCGGCGATGGCGTGTTCGTATGACATGAACGATCGTGGCGAAGCGGATCATACAGAAAGTGGCCATAGATGTACACGTGAACGCGTAAAGTTGAGGATACGGGTTGTGACGAGTGGTATGAGACGAAACCCAGCTCAAACGAGCCGAGTCTCTAAAACTCAGCGAGACTGAGTACTGAAGTCGTATCGAGGCCCGGAAGGAGGCGAAGTGCGAGTAGTGATGATTATAACAAGATGAAACCGAACGAGTCTCCAAAACCCAGCACCGAGGCCCAATTAACCATCGGCGGCAGTGTCGGCAACAAGGGACGGAGAGCACTACCGCCCTCCCCCCCCTACCTCCTTATACCGACCCTTCTCCACGCCAGCTCCCAGCGCCTTCCTCCTCTGCTCCTCTTCTTCCTCCTATCACCACCCAATAAGTACAGTACACAAGAAACAAACCAGAATGCACCTACCCCGTCCTCAACCGCCCGGTTCTGCTCCGCACTCTCTCCTCACTCCCCTCCTCACTCTTACCCACGCCTTCCTCCGATGCATGATGCTATTGATGCGGTACCGCCACAGTCGTATGCCCATGCTCAAGGAGCTTGCGTTTCCTCGGCTCGTCGGGCTCTGAGGTGAGTGACAGGGTGCCTACGAGGGCGAGCGTGCTAGAGGAGGCGCCGATGGAGAAGAAGGTGGCGTCAGACTGCGTGGATTGCGTGGAGAAGAAGCCAGAGAGCGAAGCACCGTAGCTAAAGCCTGGGGAGGGGTCGCACGAGGATGATCTGAGCACGTAGAGTAAATCAGTATCCGTGTATACAGGATGTTGCGATGCAGGAGATAGAGTAGGTGAATAAAAGTAACAATCACGGGGGTATGGTTGGGTCTCGGTGGGAAGATGATTCGAGAAATCGCCGCCGGCGAAGGGATTTGTGCGTGAAACAAAGGGGAGAGGCTTACCTGACGAGACCAACACTCTTAGTGCTGATACTTGGGAGATTGAAGGAAGACTTCTTGGAGAGGTTTATAGGCATAAGGAGGGGCTTCCATAGCTTGCTCGTCAGCCCTTTCTTGTAGCTGGTAGAAGGTCCAGGTGGTGTCCCCGAGAGAGACGCGGCACTGGCGGGCGCGGATGGGTCCCAAACCGTGGAGTAATCATACTGCGATGTTGAGGAAACCGAGGATGCAAGGACGGGGGATCGGGGGGCGTGGAGAACTTGTGAGTGCCGATCCCAGGGGAATCGATGACCTCCCAGTCGCCGAGCAGTGGGTTCACCTAGAGGGAGACAAGGGCGGAGCGCGACGTGGAGGGCCCGATGGTGAATGTTTTGGAAGAAGGGATGGCGGAGAAGGGAATCTGGGCGCCGTCGTCGCCGACGGAGATGGGGGGATCGTCGCCGCCGTCTGTGACGAGGACGACATGTCCGAGACTACAAAACGACGGTCGAACTCCGGTCGCTGCACTCCACCGCAATAAGTGCTTCCTCAAACAGTGCAGATGCCATGCCTAAACCCGAGGTCCCAGATATCGCCTCTCCTCAGCCTATGGACGAGGAAGAGAAGGAGTATCTCGACGAACGTACGCTTGACCACCCGTCTGCGTCCGTCGCTCAACGTTCAACAGTCAACCGCTGCCCGAGAGTAAGCTGGGCCTGATTGGAATGCTACTGCAGGAGCAAGGAGGCAGAAGTATTGCAGGCAAGTGGTCGAGTATGGACACGCGGGGGTGTAACGTCTCGGCAATAATAGAACAAGCCGGAGTCGAACCGACTAGCGCGCTATGAATGAGATCTTGAGATCATAAAGTGTTCGAGTAGGAGACTGCACCACGGTAGTTGCGTCCGACGGCACCCTGGGGCGCGGGAGGAGCGTGAGGCTGAAGGCCAGAGCCAAGCAGAGTATTGTTCAACACGGCGTTAATAAGCGAGCGGCGATGGGGTGTGAGCTTCCTAGATAGTCGTTCCGCAGCAGAAGGAGGGACCGGGAAGCCGAGAAGCTGGAACCTTGAGCGAGGACGATTGACTGAGAGCACAGGTGAAGTTGGGAGCGAGGCCTCGGAGTCCCGAGTGAGAGCATGAAATCTGGGCTAGCGGGAATGGGAGCGAAGAATACAAACAAGCCAAGTGTTTGTTGGAGCGGATGGAATTCTTGAAGTGGCATCAGGTAATCCTCTGCAAATCACGGCGCTGGCCGCTTGCATACCGCTGAGGGTGATGCTCGGATCGGCTGCCGGAGCGAGGAGTCAGAGCAGGCGGGAGACGAAACCCAAGATAACGGGCGAGAGGTGCCGGTGGACTCGGGTGGAGATGAACGTAGGCGAGAGGCGGGGCGACTGCGTCGACGTGATGTCGATTCTCGGCGCCTTAAGAAGTAGCCCGGGCGAGTCAGTATGGGAGCGTGGATACCTATGCCAGCTTGGGTTCACGACGAAGATCGCGGCGATGGACGGGGAAATCGGAGAAGTGCGACGGGCAGACGAGGGTCGGCGATGGGATTAACAAGGAGGTGGCCACGCGAAGACAGAATGTTCTGCAGGAGATGAAGCTTGAAGCTTTGAAGGACAGCGGAGGGCAAAGCTAGCCGAATGTGATCTCGCGAAGAGTCGAGTTCGGGATGAATGCTACATATGTTGGAATAACGCACTGGACGGTTATCGAACTCTTGGCTCGCATATATCCTGCAATCTACCTGGCCAGTCAGCGGAAGTGATAGGCAAAGAGATGCATAACTGTTGAGGCAGAAGTTCGGGAGAGAGTTTAAATGGTCTGCTCGCGTAAGGATTCGGAGGTGCTGGGGAGGTCACAATCGGGAAGAATCGGATTGGTTTGAAATTGCTGCAGATGCTAATGGCTACCAGAAACTGAATGGCTTGACGCACGAGATGGCCTAGTATGCTTTGAAGCTTGGAGAATAGTAAGCAGTGGTCAGCGTATTGCGCCACGACCTGCCGAACGTAGGTACACCAGACCTGGTGCGACCTGCACAGACCTTCTCCAGTACTGCAATGAGTGCGACAGAGATCGGATGGAAAGGCCACTGTATGTTCAACGTTCACCGATAATCTCATGGCGACGTTTACAACTAACAATGTGCTAGATAGATTGTATGGCGATCACTAGTGGGAGTTGGGCTCGATGGGCCGCCCGCTCGGAAAACGGACAGCATTTGAAGCTGAAGCTTGGTATAGTCCGTGCCAAATGGTGCAGCGTATATATGGAGCTTAGGACATGAGATCGAAGCCCAACGGCTGGATGTTTATTACCTCGGGCGTCAATTTTTCAATCACAGCTGTACAGTTTTGGAACCGCCTCGCTCCGAAACCCCGAGGCAATGCTCAGCTCTACCACGCACACACTGAAATTGGCCATCTAGGACGTGTCTCGTTGCACGACACCCGCTCGAGGCGCGATTTATGCCGGCTTAGGTCACCTGTCGTGTCGGGGAAATGGCAAAACACAACCTACACGCCAGTAATGCTGTACATGTGAACTCTTCCGCTCTCAGAACGCTGCTCTGCCGAAGAGATGCATCCCAGATGTCGTGGTACGTCGTAAAATTGATGTCGCAAAGGCCTGTTCACAAATCATGAAAACACAAGCACAGTGAACTACACGAGTCAAACCGATTCAGCCTTCCGTCCGTCCGTCTGGAAGAGCAGTGAGCCTTGTATGAGGCTCGGCAGCGCGCAACTTGAAGCCTCATGCACATTACTCATGTGGCCTCGTAGATGTCTGCCCGAAGAGACCACGAAGAATGTAGCCAGATATGTGGAATCAGCGGCACCAGCCGACCGGAATTGCGGACAGATTACGACAGACCGCAGCTTTGCGAACAGAAGCAGCGGGCGCATAATCTGATATCTGCTATCTCGGGACTTGCAACGTCCGGGGCCCGCGGAAGGATCGAAGAGCTGGAGGGTGGCGGTGCCTCATATTCAGGATTTACATTGAGGATTCCTGAACGCAGTACGGTACCGACGATGCTTACATATTACGTAAGCCACCAACCGCCCTTCCGATTTCAGGGAACAGCATGCGCTAACGTGGACCGCGAGGGTGCAGTTCTTGCTGGACATTACCCTAACCCCGTCTTCTCGCCCTAGCTGGCATGTTCCATAGTGCTGGTTCCCAACCTCGGGGGCCGTCAATGATGTCCGGAAGATCTCCATCCACATGACAATTTGGTCCTTGACTTGCTCCTCTTGAAGCAACTTGCTTGGACTCTTGATTGTCTCGAGGCGCGCTTCCTCCCCGAAATATGGACGGCACCAATTTGGGCTTGCGTCCACGCGTCGGACACGACGGCGCTCCTTGGTGATCAACGTATACTGGCGGCCGCACGCGGAAATAACATTCATGAAAGGGTGCATCTTCCACGGCGGCTGAGCGCAGGTGTGGCATGTTTGTATTTGGTCGACGGTTGACTGTGAGCTAATGGCGGACACGAGATGAGGATAACAGGTCGTCTGTTTGACTAAAAGAGCCACCACCGATAACCGAAAGTCGAGGTATCGAAATGAAAACTGATGAAAGGAATCAGGGACAAGACATTCAGGGCACAACACATTGATGTACGGCACAATTTGTCCTAGATATTTCGATAAAGGTGATAAAGGAAGAAAGCATATAACGGACAAAAGCGGTCGCGATCAAGTGATACAAAGTGAGAATGCTGGATCAACGCTCAGCTTTACCACACTGACATCGTGCACCTAGTCAGACCTTATGCGGAGAGTAGCATGAATGGACGTACTACCAGCACACCCTGATGTGTTGTCCAGCTCATGTACGCTGGTGGAATATACCTTGTTGTCCTCATAAGCCTGTGAACAACATTAGTGAAGCTTGCGGACGAGAGCCAGGAATCAGTCACCGTTCCGTCATCCTCGCCCCAAGAAGTGCCGTACTGAACTCGGTTGTTGCTGTCCAGATCTCCTAGTGGAGCAAAGGGCTGAGGCGTATAGACGGCATCGTAGGTACCGCCAGTAATGTGCCCCATGTCGTGGTCGTTCTGCTGGATACCGCTGGAATCGAGCGTGAACCCTCCAGACGGCTGCGCCAAGGGATGACCGTACGAAGGAATCGCAAATCCTCCGACGAACCATGTTCTGCATGCAGTCAAAATTGGCAGGCGTCAGGATGGGAAAAACCATGATTACGTCGGGGTCCTACGATTGTGGACCGCAACAGGTTGCCGTTGGCACTGCAATGCTCTCTTGAATCATGTGAGATCCAGTCGCAAGGCCATACCTGCACGTTGGAATATAGACGTTAGCCACGACCCAGCGACGACAAGTAGGATGCGCACTCAGCGTGCTGGCCTGGATTCGATGGCGGCGGCGGTTCCCTGTTCTGGCCGGCCACCTGAGACATAACCGCATAGCCGGTGTCGACAATAGGTTCATTGTAGTTCCCGCTGTACTGAGTCCTTCCCAAATACGCCCAAGATTCCCCCGAATACTGTGCCATTCCATATTCGGGGACATAGGGCAGAACTGATGCAGCCTCAGAGGCTCGAATGGGAGAAAACCTGTGTATAATGAAGCAACCGACGTCAGCTTGAGTCAGGTAATAATATTACCAAAGCCCTACATGTAAGGACTCAAGTGGGGCACGGCAGATGTCACAGTGCTCCCTCCAGAGGTGTGAAATCCAGCCAAGGAGTCATGACTGCAGGACAAAGTATCAACACTGACCGGGACACCACAGCAGTGACGATCGGACTCACTGAGTCTGTTGGCCACGATTCTGCGGCGCATGGGGTGCGTACCTCGCCCCCGTGCCACCAGATGGGCGCTGACCGCCATTTTTGTGCAGGCGCCTGGCCTCGCAACGCTTCGTGTTACGTTCTTCGTGCTCATCCCTCGCTCGCTCTTTGACCGTTCCAGGCTGTCCATCGCATTGCATAAGATGTTGGCAGAGCGGTCCAGGTCTGGACGGGTGCCATCCGTCCGACTCCCATACTTTCATCGAACTTCACATTATGGAGAAGCTTTAGAGAAGAGAGGACTGACCGACGCGTGTGATGTCGTCCATGCTGCGACTGCCATTTGCATCGGCTATCAGCTCACCCACTTTCTTGTCGAAACATTTCATGCAGTAAACCTTGGGTTTGTCGAATCGGCGGTCGGCATAAGCCTCTGGTGCTTTACCTTGGAGCCCCGGATGATCATAAAAATATGCCCGAGTCCAGTGGCGAGTCCAATGCCGACTGTCCAAAGACGAAGGGCAACCAGGCATCGTGCTAGGTTGTGGGGCGGACAAGAGCTATTGGCAGACACCGATGGGCTCCTAGTGTTTTATATGGGTAGCGCGCGCCACATGTGCATTAGGTTGACCTTTACCGACAAGGCTACCTGCTGCGAGAATGTCATGGTGGCTGACCACACCCCTTCATCAGGATACGCTTATCTTGAGCAGAAGCACTTGAACCTTATATCGCGATCACTTCAGACTTCTCGGCAGATTTCATCAGGGGCATTGTCCATAGATCAGCGGATTGTCTGTAGGACAACAAATAGAGCCAATTGAGTACTGAATTCAGCAACAGAATTGTCGGGGTGTAACTTACAGAGATGCATCTGAGTGCATGCTGGTCTTCATAGGACGTCGCTGGTCGTCCGACGCTTAGCGCTTCATAGTGCAGTCGCCATCGCTCGATCTTCGTACCGTGGCCTACAGAATTGAGTGGCGTATAGGTCGCCAAAAGCTTCCCTTCGCCACTCTTTGACTATAATGCTGTTACTTGTTACACGCTCGATTTACTCGCGGCAATGAGTTCTTACTCGCCAAGTCGCAGATTTGGGGCGGTAGTATCTATATAACGTACTATCGCGTCTGCGCGATATCTCTTTGACAGGACAGCCTTCTGAGAGTAGGAGAATAGCATGTTAAGCGCACTGGTTCGTCATGGCACCAACGCGACAAGTGTCCTATGCCGGCATACTAAGGTCGCGTCTTGAGGACGGGGCACATCCTGCGTGAACAGCACTAGTAGGGGTGCCCGACTGCAAGTTTGGGCCTTCCCTCGGGGTTCCGGATAGCCGCCTGTGCGAGGTTATAAACATCCAGCCAATTGTGGTGCCCCACGTATGTCCTGTGCTAGGCTCTGGAGGCTGCACCTGTCTGTTTCCGAGCAGGCAGCGCACGGAGTCCGACTCCCAGTGACGATGTTGCCATGAGGCCATGAGGCCGCCGGTGAACATACAGCGGTAGATCATCAAGGTCTGCGCAGGCCGCAGCTGAGCCCTGCAATCTGCAGCTCGTCACGCGTCACGGATCACGCCAGCGAAATGATCCATTCAGTTATGCTGACGTTTACCGCTGCTTATGATTCTTCAAACGTCAAGGGATACTGGGCCATCACGTGCGTCTGGCCATTCAATTTCTGGTAGCCACTATTAGCATCACTACAATATTATGTCTGGCTCGCCATACAAGGTTGAGCGAAGCGTCATAATCGGCGATCAGTCGAAGAAGTCGTTTGCCATCTCATCTCAAACCATTTCGATCATTCCCGATCTTCTCCGGCACCTGATCCTTACACGAGCAACGTGGCCCGAACGGCTGGTGGCAACCTCGACAACACGAAGTTCGTCCGTCGCCCTCGGGCAGTGTTCGCCCATCATCTTGTGCTTCCATTCCGGGGGCCTGGAGGACTGATAGAACGAGAGGCAGCTGCATACTAGCCAACTGACTGTATAGATAGGATGCCAAAACAGATATGCGTCGAGGTAATGTCCGTTGACCAATCATGATACCTGTTTCATTTGGCACTACAAACACCGACGCACTTCTGAGCACGTCTATCTCTCTGTGCATATACGAGCATGCATGCATGACAGTACGACGTCTTACTATAACTCTAGCATCCTCCATCTCCCCTTCCTCGCTACCGCTAGCTATCTGCATCATCAATGCGTAACGCGTAAACTACGGTGACATTAATAGAGTGTATCTGCAGTGGTTATCCGTACAGGATGGGTGGCTCCCAGCCAATAACGTCGCAAAAATCCTTTGAAATTCCGAAATTCCCTTAGTGAGCGACCCCACTGTAGTAATTACGAGTCCTGAGTTTACGAAGGAAGAGTCTTTACCGGGTCGACGCCGAACAATGCAGATCCTCCCACAATAATGCCGAGAAACTGTGGGAATTAAAAGTGTAGTCTCGATAACACTTTATTGAAACTCCGGTTGTAGTCGAGACTACAGTTTTTGATTTGTAGTGCCACATTTCAGTAATCTGCA